>RCUC01106853.1:0-85627 GCA_003697995.1 Taxidea taxus jeffersonii
AAAAAAAAAAAAAAGTTAATAATCCTGATCATTTAATAGCTTATTCTCTGTAAATAAGTGCAATTGACTCTTGGTTTTATATGTCAATCCCTTGACAGGGTGGTTAACAAGACTTGTTTTTCCCTAGGCTCAATATCCTCTGGACGTTAATTTAGGAATACATTTGTAGATTTGCGAGGCAGAGTACCAGAAATTGGACCATTGTGAGTTCATCATGGGCTGCAGTCTCCCAGTTTATCCTGGCATCTACTCTCTGTCTCTCAGCAGTGACTCTGAAATCATGTGTGCTAACATCCGTGAAGCAAATCAGAAGTAATTTGTTATTAATAATAAAGTGTTGAATTTTGTAAATGGTTTAGTTTTTACTAATTAAATTGGATCCAAGTTTACTCATATAATAACACTACCTTGCTTGTGATTCAATAAGGCATCTTTTAGCTGGAAAGAAATCTGTGGAATTATAACCTATCTATGATCTTTCAACTGTATCAAAACCTTGCTGTATCCAGGGAGTATGTATTTAATATGCATTGGGGCAGAAAACAAATCAGAATTGTTATTCTAAGTCTTCATTGGCCTCTCACACTTCTGGTCCACATGAAAAGCCGTTAAAAACATGGAAAATTCTTGGGACTAAATAACATAGTACAGTATCATCATTTTTAAATATTGATATCTCCTCATATCACTTTTATAGAAATATTTCTTTATAATGTAAAAAAAGAGGAGAGGGAATGAATTCAGAAAAAAGTCTACATATAATCTAAATGGTTTCTCTGATTTTGGGTCTTCTGAATGAGTTTAGAGGACAGGTTCTGTGGTTGAGATAGTGGTGCACCGGTTCAGCTCACACATAGCAACAGCTTCTTTCTTTTCTCATTAGTTGGTTTGTTTCTGTTAGTGTTTTGATCATACCTCAGATTCCTCAGTGATTTATCAAGATGGTGCAGATGATGTACAAAAGACTTTGAGGGTAAATAGAAATAAATTTCTCATCCATTATGAAGTCTTGATTAATTTCCCTCTGCAAAACCTCCACAAGATGTTTTCTCCTTTTCTCGTGTTACCAGCCACATGTTGTGTTGCAAATCAGCCATTTATGAAATTGTTTCATCTCTCTTTTGAACTGTACGATCCTCAGGGATAGAAACTATTATTATTTTTATTGTCTCACATTGTCTTACAGAGAATTTTTCACACAGTGGGCACACATTAAAATCTATTGAGGAAATGGTGTTATTCATGTTAATTTAAATAAGATAATTATTAAGGCCTGAGGAAATATAACATAACTGAGTATTTTGGAATTTTTTCTGATGAATAACCAAAATCTTGAAGAAACTACATTTTCATTTGTTTGTTTTATTAATTTGATAGTGATTTTCTTAATATAAAGTAATGCTTTGAAATACACATTTTAAGTAATAATTATCAATTTTAAAATAAATACACTAAATATATGTTAAACCTAATTAAAAATAACCAAAAGAGAAGTAGAGTAATAACATAGATAATTAAATCTTGTAGAACAATGGTTTTATTGATTTTAAAATTCAGGAATAGTCAGAAAAGTTTAGCCAATATCTTCAGCTGTTTCTCTTTTCAATTTTTTTTTACTTGGATTGTATTGTGTATACATACATATAGTATACATGTATACATGTATATGTGTGTATATACATATATAAATGTGAGCTATATCATATATTTGGTATATGTATGTGTGTGTGTGTATGTTGTTTATTCATCTATCAATGGACACTCAGGTTGTTTCTATGTCTTGGCTATTGTGAATAATGCTGTAATGAACATGGAAGTTGAGATATTTCTTCAAATTATAATTTCATAGTACATAATATGTCATATATATTATAGACATATCATATATTACGTATATTGTAGTTAATGAAATATTGTTCAGCTATTTAAAAAAAAGGAAATCTTGCCATTTGTGATAAAATGGATGCATCTTGAGGGCATTATGCTAAGTAATATAAGTCAGATAGAAAAGGCAAATACTGGGGCACCTTGGTGGCTCAGTGGGTTAAAGCCTCTGCCTTCGGCTCAGGTCATGATCCCAGGGTCCTGGGATCGAGCCCCGCATCAGGCTATCTGCTTGGCCAGGAGCCTGCTTCCCTTCCTCTCTCTCTGTCTGTCTCTCTGCCTACTTGTGATCTCTGTCTGTCAAATAAATAAATAAAATCTTAAAAAAAAAAGAAAAGAAAAGGCAAATACTCTATGATTTTGTTAATACAGTGGAATCAGATAAAGGGCTAGTATCTGAAATCCATAAAAACCTTATCAAACTCAATAACAAAAGAACAAAAAAATCCAATCAAGAAATGGGCAGAGGACATGAACAGACATTTCTCCAAAAAAGACACCCAAATGGCCAACAGACACATGAAAAAAATGTTCAACATCACTTGGCATCATAGAGAAAAAATCAAAACCACAATGAGACACCACTTCACATCAGTCAGAATGTCTAAAATTAGCAAGTCAAGAAATGATAGATGTTGGCGAGGATGCAGAGAAAGGGGACCCCTCTTACATTATTGGTGGGAATGCAAGCTGGTGAAGCTACTCTGAAAAACTGTATGGACGTTCTACAAAAGGTTGAAAATAGAGCTACCTTCTGACCCAGCAATTGTGCTACTAGGTATTACCCCAAAGATACAAATGTAGTGTTCCAAAGGGGCACCTGCAATCCAATGTTTATAGCAGCAATGTCCACAATAGCCAAACTATGGAAAGAGACCAGATGTTTATTAACAGATGAATCGATAAAGAGAATGTGGCATAACACACACACACACACACACACACAAGGAATACTACTCAGTCATGAAAAGAAGAGAAATCTTGCCACTTGGAAGGACATGGATGGAACTAGAGGATATTACACTAAGTGAAATAAGTCAATCAGAGAAAGACAATTATCATATGATCTCACTCGTATGTGGAATTTAAGAAACAAAACAGAGGATCATAGGGAAAGGAAGGGAAAAATAAAACAAAATGAAGTCAAAGAGGGAGACAAACCATAAGAGACTATTATTATTATTAACTATTTTTATTAACATGTAATGCATTATTTGCTCCAGGGGTACTCGTTTGTGAATCATCAGGCTTACACACTTCACAGCATTCACCATATACCCTCCCAATGTCTATAACCCAACAATCCTCTCCACAACCCCCCTCAAAAGACTCTTAATCATAGGAAACAAACTGAGGATTACTGGAGAGGAGGGGATGGGAATGGGCTGATTGCATGATGGACATTAAAGAGTTCATGTGATGTGATGAGCACTGGGTATTATATAAGACTGGTGAATCACTGATCTTTACTACTGAAACTAATAATACATTATATGTTAACTAATTGAATTTAAATTAGAAAAAGAAAACTAAAAAATTAAAAATAAAACTGTAAAAACACTTAAAGAATTAAAAACACCAAACTCATAGAAATAGAAAGTAGATTTGTGGTTACCAAGGGCTGGTGGTGGAGGATGTGGGGAGATGTTGGTCAAACGGTACAATATTCCAGTTATGAGATGAGTAAGTTCTGAGGATCTAATGTACAGCATGGTGACTATAGTTAATAATGTATTATATACTTGAAAGTTGCCAAAAGAGTAGACCACACACACAGCAAAATGCAATAATTATGTGGGGGTGATGTATGTATGTATTAACTAACCTTACTGTGGTAATCATTTCACAATACGTGTATGTATCAAACTACCACATTGTAAGTCTTAAATGTACACAATGTTATATGTCATTTATGTCTCAATAAAACTGGGGAAAACAGAGACATAGACAAAATATTTCTATGTGTCCTATTAGACTATTATGCTTGGCTTTTCATCTTTATTTTGTAACTAATTGACTGTGTAATTTAGGGCATTTAGCATCTCTGAGACACATTATTTTTCTAACATGGATGGGCTGTCAATCAATAGTATGCAGTTCTGCAAAGTGTAGATGTTTATAAGTGAAGAAAAAGAATTGTCTGTGCTGCCAGCTCCAATCTGATGAATAAAATAGAATAAAGAATTAGAGAAAGATGCAGGAAACAAAGATAAGTTTTGCCAAGTTATTGATTTTAAATTTAAATGGAAAGGACATAGTCATTACTACGTTTTATTCTAAAAATGACCTAAAATTAGCATTTTGAACTTAAGATAAAAACCCACATATAGCAGTGATTGCATATCCACTTTTTTTTGCAAATTCAAATTCCTGTACCATAGACTTCTCCATGATCTTCTATAGAAGCTTTTCTTGATAATTCTTAGACCTATACAAATTTTACTTAATGGAAGAGGCATTCTTCTGCAAGAGTTTCTGTAATGTGAATGTACAGCAAATAATATCGCCCTTATTTTCCACTATAAATTTTGCATCACCAGAAACAGTTTCTTCTATTGTCTTTCAACAAATGTTGCTTGAATAATTGCATGTGCACAAGCAAAAAGATAGACTTCACTTTACACTTTGTAACATATACAAAGATGAACTAAAATAATCATGAGCCTAACTGTAAAATTTAAAATCAAAAACTTCTAGAAGTGAAGGTATAATCTTGAGTTAGGTAAAGTTTCTTAGACATGATACCAAAAATGTGATCTATAAAAAAACAAATTACTAAACCTGGTTTCACCGAAATTAAAAACCTCTTCTCTTTGAAAGATTCTTTTAAGAGAACAGAGAGAGGAGCCAGGAAATGGGATAAAATATTCACAGGTCATAAACTGGTAAAGGATTTACTACAGCACATATAAAGGATTATAAGAAATACAATCTAATAAAAAATGAGTATTTGTGGGTAAATACCTGGTACTGCGATTACTGAATCATAGGGTAATTCTATTTTAACTTTTGAGGAATCTCTATATTGTTTTCCACAGAAGCTGCACTAGTTTGCATTCCCACTAACAGTGCAAGAGGTTTTCTTTTTCTCCACATTTCTGCCAACATTTGTTGTTTCTTGTGTTGTTGATTTTAGCCATTCTGACAAGTGCAAGGTGATATCTTATTGTAATTTTAATTTACACTTCTCTTATAATGAATGATGTTGAGCATCTTTTTATGTGTCTGTTGGCCACATGAATGTCTTCTTTGGAGAAATTTCCGTTCATTTCTTCTGCCCAATTTAGACTGGATTATTTGTTTTGGGGGTGTTGAGTCGTATAATTTCCTTATATATTTTAGACACTAATCCTTTATTACATATGTCATTCACAAACATCTCCCATTCTGTAGATTTCTTTTTAGTTTTGTTGATTATTTCCTTCACTTGCAGAAGCTTTTTATTTTGATGTAATCCCAATAGATTTTTCTTTTTTTGCTTTTATTTCCCCTGCTTCAGAAGACATATCTAGAAAAATGCCACTATGGTCATGTCAGAGAAATGACATATACATACACATGGAACATTACTCAACCATAAAATATAATGAAATCTTGCCATTTGCAATTACATAGATGGAGCTAGAGAGTATAATGTTACATGAAATAAGTCAATCAGAAAAACAAATACCATATGATTTTGCTCATATGTGGAATTTAAGAAATAACAACAAAAGAAATAAGCAAAGGAAAAAAAAGAGAGAGAGGGAAAGACAAATAAAGAAAAGCACTCTTAACTAAAGAGAACAAACTGATGGTTATCAGAGAGGAGGGGTTGGAGGATGGGTGAAATAGGAGATGTGGATTAAGGAGTGCACCTTTTGTGATGAACACTGGGTGGCATATAGAACCATTGTATCACTATACTGTATACCAGAAACTAATATAATACTGTATGTTAACTATACTAAAATGTAAAATAAAATTAAAAAAAAAGAAATAAGTAAAAACACTTAAACAGACTTGATTGAAGAAGACATACAGATGGCAAATGTACAATACGATATAGTGCTCAACATCATTGATCATTAGGAAATGGAAATTAGAACTACAAAGAGACACACCCACATATAGATTACAACGATTCCATTCCAAGTGTTCCCTAGGCAGAAGTCATCAGAACTCTCAGATTCTTCTGGTGGGACAAAAACCAGTTTGGAAACAGATTGACAGCATTTTAGGAAGTTAAATACACACCCACCGTATGATCTAGCCATTCTTCTCCTTAATATTTATCCAGGAAACACGAAAGTATGTCTCCATATGCATGTATATGCATGTTCATAGCAGCTTTATTCTTCAGAGTCTAAGGCTGGAAATAACCGAAATGTCTGTCAGCAAGTAAAGGGTTAAACAACTGGTGGTGTATTTGTATAGTGGAGTCCTACTCAGCAACAAACATGAAGGAAGTTGACACACACCACAACATGGAGGAGACTCAAAATAATTATGCTGAGTAAATGAAGCCAGACAAAAGAAGATTACATACAAGATGATTCAATTTGTCTAAACGTAATATATAAGGATAGAAAATAGATCAGTGTTGGTCTAGGGATAGGTGGTTGATAATGAGAAGTTAGAATTATAAAGGACACAAGGAAACTTTAAAGTATTGTAAATATATTCATTATCCAAATTGCAGTTATGGTTTCATGAAGATGTATATATGTCAAAACTTAGCAAATTGAACATTTTAAATAAGTACATTTTTTATAGGTCAGAGATACCACAATAAAGGTATTAAAATGTTTCTAAAATGAATTATAAAACATGATAAAACTTTTCCAAAATGAATTTTAAAACTTGATTTAAAATGTTAAGAATTTCTTTATATATTTCAACTTGTTTTGATTTCACCTTGTGGCTCACATTGCTTGAAATACTATTAAAAAACAAAACAAGGGCGCCTGGGTGGCTCAGTTGGTTAAGCATCTGCCTTCGGCTCAGGTCATGATCTCAAGGTCCTGGGATGGAGCCCTGCCTCAGGCTCCCTGCTTGGTGGGAGTCTGCTTCTCCTTCTCCTCCCCACCCATGCTCTCTCTCACTATCTTTGTCTATCTCTCTCTCAAATAAATAAAATCTTAAAAATATATATTTAATATAAATATATAAATATATAGATATATTATTTAATATATATCTATATATTATTTAATACATAGATATCTATATCTATATCTATCTATCTATATAAATATATATATCTCCCCACTTTGATAAGCTCTTCTAATTTTGGTGGCAGAGCAAGCTAGTTTCTTTAAAAATATTATCATGCTGCATATATAAATTGATTCAGGATAATATTTTAATTTGCTGCTGATGAAGGAACAGTATATCGGCACTTAATAGGGACCAAAATAAACAAGTGAGCACACAAATAAAACATTAAGAAGCAGGTGAAATTAGAGCCATGAACTATAGATGACTTTGAAAGCATGAGAAACTGGAGACGAAGACTTGCAGCCCTGCAAAGTTGGGAATTAAATCCAGAGGATCCTCAATTAGGCCTGGACCCCACCCCCTCTCCATGGAGCTATCCCTGTAGTGAAGGGATGGGCTAGAAAAAAAAAAAAAATCCATCGAGAAAATAGATCTTAACAGGAAATTTGTCATTTCCTAGGTTGCTACAAGGGAAAATATTACTAATAACACTCTTTACAGACAATTTATAGTCATTAGCCTGCTCTCATATGAGTCTGGTGTTCAAATGTACACTAACGGTTTAGTCAGGGAAACCTCAAGCTGAGATATTAAGTTAACACGGTGTTAGGTTGGGGACACTACCTGCCATTCAGCAGAGTTCAGCACAAATCGTGTCTGGTGGAAATGCTCTCTGGAGTCCCACAGGTTGTGTTCCACCAAATATGTGTTCCCAGTGAGACTAGCAATTACAAAACACAGAAGGAAAGCTATCCTGATTAAGCGTCAGCAAAACAACATGAGTTCTCATAATGAAGTTATCAGACAAGGCATTAGGTACTATATTTTAAATGTGTACAAAGAAACAGCAGAATGAAAGATAACCAGGGCACTGAGAGGTTATCTAAAATGATCAGATAGATTTTTTTTAAAGAAACATAGACATTATATGTGTAAAATCTATAATTCTTAAATTAAAAAAAATCATTGGGGGTGGTGAATAGAAGATTAGCCATTTCTAAAGGGAGCGATAGTAAACTGAAAGATAAAGTTGAAATGATAGGTCCGAAAATAAGACAGAGATAAGGAGATGGAAAATATGAAAAGGAGATTAAAAGGCAGAAAGGTTAGATAGACAAAAGTCATCATATCTAATTAGATTTCCAAAAAAGTGTTGAGGGGGAGAGAATGGGGAAGAACCAATATTCAAAGTGAAAATTTTTGGGAATATTATATAACACATAGAGACCAAACATAAAGAGCACAATGTTTGCCAAAGAGCAAAAAATAAAAGAAATTTGTATGTATGTACAGGGGGTGAAACTTGAAAACATGAAATAAAACAAGAATATTAAAAAAGAGAAAGGGCATATTATATAAAAAAAAAAAGAGGTAACAATTTGAATGATGATTGATTTTTTTAACAGCCATGAGCCAAGGTAGTAATGTTCAAGTTCCAGTGTTCCCAGAAAAAAAATAAAGTGCCAGAAAAATTTATAACCCCCATACTTTATCTTTCAGAAATCAGGACAAAATGCAACCATTTTGAAATAAGCATATCCTAAGAGATCTGACTACAAAGAAAGAAATAGGGAGTGACATAGTCATTCCCAGGAGTTAACAACCCTCTATGAAAAGGAAGGATCCTAGTCTACTTCAATGGTAATGCTTCCTCTTTTCAACAAATTGTGGAAAAAAACTGCCTGGAATTAGAGAACTGAATTTATATCTATTTGATCCTCAACAAGTTATTTAAACTTCTAGTACCTATATTCCTTATCTTTAAAATTGGAATAATAATAATAATAATAATATCATCTAAGGCATAGGATTTTTATAAGAATTGAATAATGAATTAATACATGTAAAGAGCTTAAAGTAATGTTCTGCACATAGAGCCAGGAAACTATTATTGTGGTGGATATTGTTGTCATTGTTAATGTTCTATATTTCCAAAAAATTTATAGACCAAAAGCTTCCCAGTTACTCCTATAAGGCTACATTGATACCAGAAATGGACAGAAAAGTGAAAGAAATGAAAATTACAAGTCAATCAGACTCATAAAGTTTCAGAAATCTTAATTAATAAAAGTATAGTAAAATTTTTGGCAAATTAAACTCCCAATATATAAAATACATATTTACATTCTGATCAAGTGACATTTGTGCCATTAATACAAAGATGGTTTAGCATCTTTTAATGCAGTCTACTTACTTATGTAGTTTAAAAGAGGAAAAAGTCTGATCATCTCCACTGATTAAAAAAAAACTTATTTGAGGCAGTAGAAGACACATTTGCTGAATCCTTATGACTAACCTTTATTTTTTTTAAGATTTTATATTTATTTGAGAGAAAGTGAGATAGCATGAGACAGGAGAAGGTCAGAGAGAGAAGCAGACTCCCTGCTGAGCAGGCAGTTCGATGCAGGACTCGAACTCAGGACTCCAGGATCATGACCTGAGTCAAAAGTAGTTGCTTAACCAACTGAGCCACCCAAGTACCCTAGAACTAACCTGTTTAATGTCAAGACCAAGACTACAGCATCTAGTATCACTAATTCTAATCTATCACTGTAAAACAAAACAAAGAGAACAAATAAATAAAGGGATTATAGTCATTACTGCCACAGTGAATAGCTCTAAGAGGCATATCATGTGTAATGTGGAATAATGCCTCTGGAAACCAGTCCTGACTTTAAGATAGGAAACAATGAGGTAAAAATGCCATCATTCACAGATAGATATTGTCTGTTTAACAATCCAAGTTATCCACACAAACTAATAATAGACTTTAGCAAAAGCAATATATAAAAATAAATAGCATTAGTTTTAGGAACAGTAATTAGATACCTTAAAATAATATCAACTATAAAACATCCCATTACTCAAAAAATATGTTTTTTCAAGAATATTTCTACAAAAAAATGCAAAATCATCTGGAAGGAGGAAACTATAAAACTTAGTTGAAAGATAATTATTAAATGATAAGCCATCCTTACAGATGGGAAGTCTCAATACCACAAATATGTCAACTCTCCTTAAATTAATGTTTATATTTAATGCAATTGTTAAAAAAATACCAGAATTCTCTTTCTAACTAGACAGAGATAACTTAATCCTGAATTTCATATGAAAGAGAACAGTACAGTTAATTTTGAAGAATAAAAGAAGAATATTTGCATTACCAGATAGCAAAATTTAGGATAAAGATATAGTGGTATTAGTATAAAGATACACACATACATATATACAGAAATATGTATACACACAGAAATGTGTATTTGTATGTATCTGTAATCACATAAGAACGCACATCACATGATAATATGCATTCATGCAGTGTGTATGCACATATAATGTGTGTATATGTCTATACATTCTATATATATTATAATGTGTGTTTGTGTCTATACATACTGTATGTGCATATATATATATATATATATATATATACACACACACACACACACACATATGTGTGTGTGTGTGTGTATTCTGTTACTTCTGAGCCTAGGTCATGAAAGGCCGAACCATTGGTTTTCCCAGATCTTCAGCTGAATGACTGCAAATCTTGGGATTTCTCAGCCTCCAAAAACATATGACCTAATTCCTTATAATCTCTCTCTTTCCCTCTCACATTTGTCTTGTGTCTATCTATTTACCTATCATCTATCTATCTATCCATCATTTCTCTACCTATCCTCTATCTGTCATCTATCTATCTATATACTTACCTATCTACTTATATATCCTATCAGTTTTGTTTCTTTAGAGAATCTAGATGAATAAAAGCCATGAAAGAAATACAGCAAAATATTGAAATTCAAGTGGTCTGGTTTTTTGGTTCACGAAGATTATATTCTTTTCTTTATACTTTTCCTTACATTTAAAAAGTAAATTGTAATGTACTTTAAAATTTTTTAATTACAAATAAATGCAGTGTGATCATTGTTATGATAGAAGTATACAGAGCAGTGTTATACATGATGGGATAAATTCTAGGCAAAGAAACCTGAGTATGCAAAGCAACAGCACTCTATGTCTTGTGGCGTTCAGTTTGTGGAAGCTGCATAGAATCCTCTAGATCTTGCACAACCACTAATTCATTTAACCAAGTGAATGACTTGATCAAGTTTACATTTTGGAAAGATTATTCTGGCAGGGCAGTTGCAAAATAATGGGCACCATTAAATTTTAGGAGGCAATCACATAGGCTTGAGCCAATGTAGTCAGTGCAGATGGAGAGAAAAAATAACTAACCAGAGTGATATTTGGAAGTAGAATTGAAATAATTTGGTAATCCCTGATGTGGCAAGATGAGGGGGAGGGAGCCACCTGGGAAGATTACCTGCCTCTTTGTTTAAATCTAGAATGAATTTAAGTTGTCTTCACTAATGTATGGGATACCAGGGAAGGAACAGGTTTGGAGTAATAGAGGATGAGCCCAGTTTTTAGACCATCAAGTGTGGTACTTCTGTAGGACATTCAGGAAGTTACACGTGGCTTACAAAGGTATCCAACCAAACAACGTGGCTGCAGTGTGGGGGAAAGAAATGGGAGGGCGGTTTGGGAATCTTGCCATCCAGGGCAGAACAGAATGAGGGTGATTTAAAAGTGTCCATATAACTTACATGGTACTTTTTTTTTTTTAATAGAAAGTCTCACAAGTTATTTCAAACATTTTCCTTAAGGACCTACTTTGTAATATAATCCTTGCTCTGGGCTGCAGTCGAAGGAAAAGAACAGATTGTGTCCCTTCAACTATGTTTTCAAGATGTATCAAATTTTCTGTAGTGATAATCATGCTCTCTTAGCTCTGGGGAATTGCACACTTCATTTGCCCTTCCTTTGTCCTGCCATGAACATCCTATATTTTTCTGATCTCTCCCCTCCACACCTAGGGTCCTGGTGTCAGTGTCACCTCTGCAAAGGAAGCTTCCTGTTGACTCATGATTCTCTCCACTAAGATTAGGTAAGTTCCTCAAGAAGAAGGACATTATCTTGGCTGCTGGCATAACATCAGTGCCCAATATGGTGCCTGATAATCAGTACTCAATAATTATTTGTTAAATATTAAGTGCTGTTTATTTAAAATGTAGATCATGCACATTGGGGGCTAATCAAATGTTAGTGTAGCATGGTTTGCTTGGAATTATTCTTGGTTGCTTTATGCATGTCTCTCCAGTTAAATATAAACACCTCAAGGTCAAGGATGATATATTTTCCTTTTTTGGCATTGCCCATCCTACCTGACATGTAATTTTTATAGTAGCCACTTGAGCAATATTTTAGTCTACCAATAAGATTATCCATTTTTTACTCTGCATCCATATTAAATATTCTACTGCAAACCTAGGTATTTGTTTATTTAACTGAGGACTGATTTCTCCACTAGAGCCTATTAACACCTCAAAATCGGCTTTGTAAACCTGATAAAACCTGATGATTATCAGCTATTCGTAATTTGTTAGATCATTTATATAAAATTTATTTTTTAAAAAATTTTTTATTTGAGAGAGAGAAAGCATGAGCTGGGGGAGGGGCAGAGGGAGAAGGAGAAGCAGACGTCCCACTGATCAAGGAGCCAGATGCAGGACTCGACCCCAGGACCTCAGGGATCATGACCTGAGCCAAAGGCAGATGCATAGATGAGCCACCCAGACATCCCTAAAATTTAAATAGAGGAGCAGAACACTTCAAGTTAATGGCTTTATCTTGTTATGATTTTAGAAAGAATATAAAAGTTGCCAACCTTATTTCTCAAATTTTTATGATTGAAAGAGGACCGTTCTTCATTAGTTCCTTAATTTTGGAATTATTTAAAGTGCATTTTGTTTCAATAAAAAAGATTTGCTTCATCCAGAATACATGTGAAACTTGAATTTTAAAACCACTAAAAATTTAATTCTTAATTTGTGTTTTGCTGTTAGAACTAGGGATGGGCTGGCTTTGTTGATCTAATTTTTTTTTCTAATATATGCCCCTGTGCTTGAGAAAAAGAGGGAGAAAAATGAGAGGGAGAGAGAAAGAAACAGAACATTTGACTAATGACCTTTTGAATGGATCAAAACAACAATCTATTTATATCCTCTGGGAAATGTTTATCCCTTTGAAGTCATCTCACAGTCTCTTTATCCTATGTGGCCTTTTTAGGTGTTCCATTTTAATCCTGATCTAAATAAAGAAAGTAAATGTTGCACAGGATCAAATTTACAGTCTAACTAAATGAGAAATCCATTAGGTTGGGAACCTTGGAGAAGTTGTATTGCTGTGGCATTGATTTCTTTCTCCCAGTATCAACCTTGCCGTATATTCATTGAGCACACCCTCCTTCCTGTCCATCTGTCCATTTATTCACCTATCATCACCTCCTGGAGAGGTACAGGTGCAAGTGCCCCCTATAGTACCTCTCTAAGTAGAACCACAACTTTGATGGTGAAAGCCTCATTGTGACTCCAGCAGAATCCTAAAAATTCCCATGTGCTCACCATTTTCATCACTGATAGAACCCCTGTAATCACAGAACATAAAACCAACACAAACTGTAATCAATATTAGTAAACAGTGCTAAGATTTCATTACATCACCAACTTAGACATTTAAAGTTTATATTAGGACAGTTCAGATCAAATAAACAAAATCAAGCAGCTTTCCTTTTCTAAAATTCACTCACAAGGATCATCGTCCCTTCTGCTATTGACAGAAGGAAAAAAAAACCCCAAAACCAAAAAACAAAAAATGAAAAAACACAAGCAAACAACAAACTTATTTTTTTTCTTTTTGAAATAGAGTCCTTGAATAGAATAGCTTAGAGACCAGCCTGTCAGCAAAGTTTTATCGTGCTAGGCTCCCCTTTTTGAGGACCCAGACATGTGACAGGGCTGAGCAAAGAGCCTTCTCCAAGTAGGGGTGGAAATAAAAGATTTGTTAAGTTGTGGTCTTTTTATACATTTGATTGCACAGGTCTTAAAGAATTTTGGTTTTAATTGGCCCTAAAGAAACAGGGAATAATAAAAGCAGAATTATGAGCATGGTGGCCACATACCTTATTTTTCAAAGCAGGTCACTTCAGAAAATGGAGAGTCTCTTAAAATTATGCCAGTGCAAAGAGCATAAACCAGGATCATGACCATGCCAGGAATACTGGGACCTATGGTCATCTGATTATGAGGAGATGGCAATTAAAAATGAAATGCTGATAGAATCTGTTAGAACTGAAGGACTAGGGTTTAGTTTGGCACACAGTGATATTTATTTGACAAATCTGATTAATAAATATGAAGCCAACCTCCTATATTAATGTGGAAGGTGAATAATTTGATTGGAGTTATTAAGACCATTAAAACTGATTGCTTTAAGATTTGTTGTTATTCTGTTAGATTAAAAGATAAATCAATGTCAGCGTTTTACTGGGACCCTCCCAACTAAATCAATCAATTACTGACTTAGTGTGTGCCTTCTGTTTTCAGTCATTTTGGTTTCATCTTCACAGGCTGATTTTGCCCTTGAAAGTTCTATTAGTTGTTTTTATGTAGAATGTGAACTATGTCACTTCTTCTGTTATAGTTGTTGAATATTTTCATTCAAAAATGTGCTGTTACTTTGCTTGGTGGAATTGAGACCTTGCACATTTTTAAGCCACTTAGAAGAAATGTATGCATGATTTATAGAACAAGCAAACAAAGCATGACCTTTCTGGAACTGATTAACAGTGCTATTCTTCAGAATGGCAGTTTACTATAGATTCACTCACACTGAACGATTTTATAAATGTGTATAGGGTATAATACAAATATGTAACATGAAAATATAATGGGCTTGAAATAAAATTTGAACCAAACATTTATATTGTATTACTATAAAAAAAGCTCAAATTATTTTCCCCAGCCCTATTTTCTAGGCATAAAAGAACCCACTTAATATAAAATTTGAGAATGGCATGTAAGAAATTAATTTATTTTTAAGTCTAACATCAAAATATGCTTCATTTTTAGTTATAGATTATTTCCACACACCATAAATTGATACCTGCCTTACAATGGAGTAAAATTTAATTTACCTAGAACTAAATATGGATAGATAGATTTTTAAAATTTTCTTCTGACAAATTTTGTTTCCCTTCCTGTGACCCAGAACATTGTGTGAACAAATGAAGAATAAAATATGAAGTCATTTGAAAATCAGTTCTAACCTCTCAGGTTGGCAATATTGCAGTCACAGAAAACACTTTGAAACAATATCAAATTACAGTTCTTTTTTTTTATTTCTGTCTTGCTAGGTCAGGCTCTTTCAAGTCAAGTAGGATAGGTTTAGAATGATTTAGTTATCACACTTTTAAAAGATGCACCCCAGAGTTCACAACATAGTAATAAAAGCCTTATACATAGAAGATGAGTTCATGTACATGAGCTCATTTCCTTTATTGTTGATGTGGCCATGGCTGTTGGTATTGTTTACTTGAAGTTCCTTGAAGGAAAGGGCCACCATTTCTGTACATCTCTATGCCCCAACTCCATGTGTTAAACAACAGCACTGGTGAGTGTTTTCTAAATGGAATGGGAATATATAAAACCAAAATTTCAATATTTTCAAGTTAAGAAAGTATTACTGTAGTTATATAATATTTTTACTTGTTTCCTTTGGTTAAAAAGCAGAATTATGTGAGGTTCCTCCTTTCAAGGAAATTCTTCAGAAAACCATGCTAAATATGTTCTTCCCTTCCTCTTCCCCCACACAATATTTAACTTACCACAGCTTCATGCTCGTGTGGACATTGAATAAATATTTCTGGTCAATAGTCACAAACCAAGTATTTTAAAGTCAAGTTGTCTCTCTTCCAGGACATCCATGGTCCTATTTCCTTTAATATGGAGTTAATTTTCAGGTTGGACTTTGTTTCAGCCATTCTTTATTGTGTGAAACTCATCTTATTTACATGTAAGTATATATAAGGAAACACTGTTAACATGGAGAGAACTATTCCTAGAAAAGAATGGAGAAGTAGGCAAAAATCTCTTTTTGTGTCCTCCCTGCACATCCTTTTGAGCAACTTCCCTCTGGCCCCCAAGGAAGCCACTATTTCCTCACTGCTTGGGTTTCTTCCTATAGTAGCCCGGAATGTAGGAAATGTATATTGGAGTTTCCTCAGTGATATTTTATATTTTAAACACAACTTGGAATTGCAGTTTTGAAACAATGAATATTATTTAGCCATCCATATGGATGGCCCCCAAATGAAAACATGACTGTCTCTTAAAATAACAAAACTGTTCAGACAAATAGACAAGCTGACCTTTGAAGAAGGCTCAGTTAATATGATCATCTTTTATTTAAAACCTTCCACAATGACCATCTGAAATAAGAAAGCAAAGGTCAAGCCAAGGCCATATTTTAAATTTTCATTTTTAACCTAAGGCTATTAAAGCCAAATGAAATTTAGAAAATGATCCAATTTTGTTTCAATATTCATATAAGAGGACAATTTATCTTTTAAAATAATCCAACCCAGTTTTTCACTGGATGAGTGAGGTGGGATGCTGTAGACTTTTGCAAATTAATAGGATCCAGATATGGAGATGAAAGTTGGAGCTGCTACAGTAGGAAATCTGTACATCTGCCTATAGGTTGTTGCTACTGATCTGCTTTCTCTATTTCCCATATCCTTAAAGTGACAAACCGTGGAAGCATGCAGTGGTCTCTATCTCATCCAGGGCATGGCTCAGCTGGTTTTCTTGGGTGCTCAGATAGTTGAATGTAACATTATGGCAGCAGAGTAATGAGAAATAAAGCAATTTCTAATAAAGTAATGATAATTTTTTTGAAGGTGGGCTGAGAATCATTTCATACTTGAAAGGCATGAAGCCATTTTTCTACTAGCGAAGGACTCCAAGAAATAGGATAGAAAGAAGAAAGAATGGATGGTAATCTTTTTCAAATCTCTCTGCCCCAAACTACTTCAAATAACTAAATACAAAGAGAATCCCTAAGAAGGTAAATACATATAAGAGGGAAACACATCTGTTTCATGTCAGACAACACACCACCAAAATCACCAGAGGAAAATAATCAAATCTTCTGTCCTTGATAACAATGATGTCCTCCTGACTTTAAACTGTCTTAAAGCTCAGAAAAGAATGTGCAGGGTTTACTCCTATAAGCACAGAAAAGAGTCTTCTTTTTTCATTTGTCTGGCTTTTTGATATTTTTCTGATGTGTCTCCCGTGAATATTCTTTCTTTCAGATATTTCTATTTTCAGAACTAACTTCATTCTTTTAAGTAAAATGACTGCAATAAAATGTGTAGAATTGATTACTTTGAAGATTGATATTGTTGAGACTGATGTTCTTTCTGTAGCCATATAGAATCATAACAAAAAAATGTATAAGAAAAGACAAGAAAAAAAAAAGACAAGAAAAAAAATTTCACATGCTTCTTTACTGATGATACACCAGCTTTAACTAGAGAGTATGTCCCATGATAATCTTAGGATTCTTTAATATGACTTGTTATATTTTCTCTTCTGAATTAGATACCTTCTTTCTCCTCACTCCAAACAATAGAACCCTGTTTTACTAGGGAAAGGATGCAAACAATCTGTTGCCAAATTTTCTAAAAAAATTTAGAGGTGATATTAATACAGCACTTTTTATTAGTCAGAGTAGGCTGGTCCCACTGAGATCACAAATTACTCCCATATATCAGTGGCTAAACAGGACAAAATGAATTTCCTTCTAATTCTACGTATCCCACAAGGGTCGGGTGGCGAGGGGGAGGGGGGACTTTGCTCCACTGCATTGCTCATGGATGCAGGCTGGCAAAGATTCCACCATCGTAAAGCTGGGCTATGTAGAACTAACTAACTCATTGCTTTGGCAATTTAATGCTTGGCTTAGCTGTGATAAACATCATTTCCAAGTATAGTTCATTGGCCACAACTTGTTGCAATGACCTGCCTATTTGCAAGAACATTGGGAAGCTTAATCTTCCAAGATATTAAGAAAGAAAGGACAGCTGGATATGGTTGCATTCTAGACTTTTCTATTCTGCAAACATATACAACTGCCTAGAGAGAGTAGTTTGTGCTATGTCATTGTGGAAATATAAATTAAAAAGCTAGACTGTGGATAGACTGTGGTGAACATTGGTTGTGGGGCAAAAGAATCTTTACTTGATCTTATAAGCAATGAAACCCACCTATTTTTGAGCCTCAGAAGCTGCTCATGGTACCATTGTAAAACCCTGGGGATGGAAATACTCTGCTTCTTGCTGAAGTGACTTACTCCTCACCTAAAGCCCATGCCTGCCTTCCTCCTCCTACAGGCCAAATTTGAAATGCTTTTTGTGACATTTATAGGGAAATCACCTGTCCAGTAACTGCTTTGATAAAGCTAGTCTAGCTTCAATGTGCAATATGGGCAGAGGTTCAAGTTGGTATATTTTTAAAAATTATTTCTTTTTTAAAGATAGTGAGAACTTAAAGGTGTGACAGCAGTGGGACTAGCAAGTATCTGGTAAGTGTAGGAAAACCCAGACATAAATAGTGACTAAGAGAATAGTTTAGTTAGCATTTGAAAGAGATGAATTAGTAGTTTATATGAATTCATATAAGAAAAGTATAGAATACTGCCTTTAGTGATGTATGTATCTTTTTATCTAACATCAAGTCCATTCTTCATGTCACTGCCTGTTGTCTTTCTAAAACACAATTCTATTCCTCTCTTTTCCCTGCTAAAATGTTTATAAATCCTCATTATATGGAGTGGCATCTCCCAACATGTGCTAATAATATTACTTCAAGATGAATTTTGATGGCCAAATCCATTGGGAAATACTAGGTCACACAAAGATAAGTAGTTCCTCTTCTAGAACTGATGGCAAATCTCTGAGAAAGGGAACAGCATGCATTGTTTTCCAAAGTTACTTGACCATAAAACCCTTTATTTTTCTTTGAAGGTGCATATTTTTGTGTAAGTAAATAACACATTGCAAATAAATTTGAACTACTTAAATACAGTTTTGAATTGAATTCTTCAGTTGGTTTCATAGTGAAGTAAAAAGTAAATAGATATTATTTCCTCCAGAAAGATTCTAATATGGAAAAAGGAAACTCTGGTTTGGCAAGAGTAAGAAAGAATAAAGTGGCCTATAATGATTGTCTGCACTACACTAGAACTGATAGAGAATTGATAGAGTTGGCCACTTTTGAGAGTTCTTTAGGACATTAAACACTGAAACTTGGTGGTACAATCAGTACATAAGTACATGTTGGTACATTTCAAGCATGACTCTCAAGTTTCTTTCTCATGTAACTATCAAAGAGGTATGGGAATGGTGAAATAGGAACTAATAATAGGTAGTATTTATTAAGTATTTACTATGCCAGGTAATGTTCTCAATTGTATTTATTTAACTCACATAATTTTAGAAATGAATGTAAAGTTTTGTATAGGAGAGAACCATGACAGAGGCTAGATAAATTGTCCAAGATTTTGAGCTTTTAAGTGGTAAAACTAGCACTTAACCTCAGATATTTGACTAAGAGCTCATGTTCTTAAATACTATGCTGTAAAAATAAATATATAAGTGCATAAATGAACAGAAATTTAAAAAAATAATGTGGTGATGAAGTGGAGTGGGGGATCATTAATTTGGACTTGTAAAGTTTGTGGCACCTTTTGGGTATTTAAAGAGAGAAAGTAATTTAACATAGAACTCTATAATTCAAGTGAGAAATTTGGAGATACAGATTTGGAAATATCTGGCATACAGATGGTTAAAGAGGCTAAATGTAATAGTTACAAAAGTTCAAGGAAATGTGTGCCAACAACATAGTTTCATGTAATTGGAGAATAAAATGTCACTGATGATCTTAACAAGAGCTATGATGCATGGAGAAGGAAAGCTAAGGATGCTGGGGCGAGTAATGGGAGTTAAAGAAACACAGATATTTTCAAAAAAGACTTTTCAAGAATTTATGAATAGAAAGAGAACGTAGAAAAAAGTGAGAACAAAGTTTGTTTGTTTTTTAATGGGAAAAATTCAGCATTTTTAAAGCTAAGGGGAAATGTTTTTTTGAGAGGGAAGTAAGAAAAATAATATCCAGTACTTAAAACTTCCTGAAAAGCCAGGGGAGAACAAAATCTACTAGAAGAGAGGAGACACAACTTTGACAAGGAAGAACATCTCCTATAATACAAAAGGAGAAGGGTAGAAGATAAATGGGTGGCCATGACCATATGCTGACAAGTTAAGTTGTGTGGTATGGAGGGGTACCTATCTAAGTTATTAAGGCAACTAAAATCAATAATATTGAAAAACATTGATTATTCATTTGTAGCATGGATCATCTCCACTTAATTTGCCTTTATTCATTCAAATATTTTTTATGCCTCTTAGTAAATTTAATAAGTTTCTCGCTACTAAGTCTTATACAAAAGATTTGAAGGCCCCTTTCTTCATGGCTACCCCTGTGGTTTAATTCTAGATTTGCTCACTATATTCACTCCATTCGTACAAGCTCATCTGTTCTCTCCCTTCCTCAACTTTTTAAAACCGCATTTATTTGAAAGATTTGCAGAGTAGGTAAACTGTCTTCATTCCACAGAGGAAATGCGTTAATTTTTGTTAGCCTATTTGCCTCTGTTGCTGGGGTTTAATCCTGAGGTCACAAGGAAATATATAAACATGGCTATGACTATTTATATGCTTTATTATGGAGACATTTCATAATTAGCAAGCCTGTCTTACATAATGCCTTCCATATTGAGAGTACTCTATAATGTTAATTTGTCATCATCAAATTGTTTATGTAGCTTCTTTCTCAAGCCCTTTGGGAAATAATACCCTGATAGTAGTACAATATTAATGAAGAGTTGCAAACTGTATTGCAGTGTTATGAAGGAAAGACAATTTTGAATTTTTAGATTTATGTTTTCAAATAATGCCTCCCCTCTTTGTAAACTCTTACCATTAGATTAGCCCATAGTCAAGAACATGTTTGTGTAGAAAACCAAATGATATGTTCTTTAAATAATTCTAAGGTCTGCAAAAACTTTAAGCTTTCTATCTTTAATGTGATGTTGAAATGGAAGAAACAGTGTGGAATAGGTAGAAAAATAAAAGGTAATGAAAATAAAAATGACAAATTTAAACTTCCAGCAAATAAAATTGAAGTCAAGTTTTTTTGTTAACTGAGCAAACAACTTTTATCAGATTCTGTGTTCTAAATATAAAAAAGCATACAAGCCCTCTCCCCAGCAGGACTTACTAGGATCCTAGGGCAAACGTTTCAGTTTGATTTTAAAATCTTGGATATTAGTTTTTTGTTTGTTTGTTTGTACTCCTTTTTCTCCTTTACACTCCTGGTAAGTAGTGATTACCATCTTTCTCTTAGTCTTCTTGTGATACAATATCATATTTCTTATATATTCTGTATCTTCATGGACACCTAAAAGATCATTGACTAAATATATATTTCTAAAATTGCCATTTTTTTGTTCTTATTAAGAAAGATTGTTGTTCTTGAATAAGTTTCTGGAAAGTTACTGACACAAGTGGTATTTTAAACTGTTTACAATGAAAGTTATATTTCTCCTACTTTAATTATTATTTTATTATTTTCAAAAGTTATAGCTTACTTGGAGTAGTAATAAATGAATTATAAGAATGAAGAAATTGAATACATAAAATCTCATGTGACATGAGAATAATTAGCTCTGAATGAAAAGCAAGTTAATACATGTTGGTAATAGGGGCACCTCGGTGGCTCAGTGGGTTAAACCTCTGCCTTCCGCTCAGGTCATGATCTCAGGGTCCTGGGATCTCTTCTCAGCAGGGAGCCTGCTTCCCTCTCTCTCTCTGCCTACGCTTCTGCCTACTTTTGAGCTCTCTTTCTCTATCAAATAAGTAAATAAACTCTTTTAGAAAAATAACCTGTTGGTAGAACTTTCATCTTTTACTAATAATCTCCTAAAATCACCCAGAATTTTAAAGTTAGGGTACTTTCTAGAATATATTCATGTTGAGATAGATAGATGATATATCTATCTATCTATCTATCTATCTATCATCTATCTATCACTCAAGTTAAGGGTGTCTTCGGTTTTTAAAGTCAGGAGACACTACTTATCCAAAGAGAAAGTCAATTTTGTGAAAAGCTTTTGGATTTGTCATTTTGCAAAGTGATAATACCACAGATATCATCTTGTTTTCTTTTTTTATACTTAATATAAATGATCTTACACTACTTCATCTATTTCTGGTTTCTGTGGTCATTAAAAGATTGTAAAGATTAGTGTGCAGAGTGTAGTCATAGAGTAGTATTAATTAATACACATGCTCATTAATTACAATGTAAATACTTATTGATAGCATGTAGGCTGGATGTCCAAAGCAAGGTCTTAAAATGCAAAAATTAATAGGCTTTTCATTTCAAAAGATTAAAATTGGTGAAATAAATAGGAGCATGAATATATAAATTAAAGCTATGGGAACTAGATATTATAGTATTTGTATGGACAAAGTTCTTTCAGAAATCAGGGGAAGATAAAATTCTTTCTAAGGGATCCAGGCCTACCAAAAGATAAAAATTGAGCTCATCCTAAAAGTGAATATAGATTTTCCATGTGCAAGAGAAATGAGAGTTAGTTCAGGAACAATATATCACGTTATTTGCTATCTGCAACTGAGCCACTGGTAGGCATATTCCACATGAGGAATTGTATCAGCTGGTTGGAGTTTCATGTCTCTGTACCAGGAAGGAAGGAAAAAGATGGAAATGCATTCTTGGGGATAATCTTTGTGAAGGTAAGAATTGCTGATTTTATTCTGTAGTGATAAAGAGTCAACAATAGGTTTTTGAGCAGAAAGTAATGTGAATATCTGTTGGTCTTAGGGAGATAACTTAGGTGGCAGTGTTGGGGGACTTTTGTAGAAAGAGATAATAGCCAGATCAGTTTTGAAGACATTGCAAATGCTCCGGTGAGACATAATGAGGACCTTAGTTAAAGTCTGGGTAGGAAGTAGTTTGCAGAAGGGGGTACCTTAAAAAAGTCACTCATGTAATAGCTAAGAAGACCATGTCCTGTTGAAGGACAGAAATTTTGATTCCTTAATGTAAAGGATGATATTGATGGTAAAGGAAAGAAAATAGGGAAATAATACAAGCAAAAGGGGAGGAGGGTACTAGAAATTCCTGAATGTGCCTGAATGCTTAATAAAAAAGCTGGCTGGAGGTGCCTGGGTGACTCAGTCAGTTAAATGTCTGCCTTTGGCTCAGGTCCTGAACCCAGGGTCCTGTGATGGAGCCTCATGTTTGGCTTCTTGCTTAGTGGGAAGTCTACTCCTCTCTCTCCTCTCCCTCTTTCCCTTTTCCTGCACCTGTTTTCTCTTTCTTTCTCTCTCTCTCTCTCTCGAATAAATAAATAAAATCTAAAAAAAAAAAGCTGCCTGGTGTATAGAAGAATTAAATCTGCATTTTATCTATGAAGTAAGAATATCAACTGTTGTGCAGTTTAGACAAAAAGTGGATAATCCATTTTGGACTGCCCCTCTGATAGTGCTTTAAGAAGCCACTAAATAAAATGGATGTATTTTCTTTATTTTAAACCTTAACAGAGAAGAATCTCCAGTTAACATTGGATAAGAGCATTTTCAGGAGTATAGAATCTTATTTATGTTTTAATGCTGACTTTTTCTGTAGGAAGAAAAACCTATAGAGCCTGGCTTTCACCTTCCTTGGATCCAGATGGTTGTTGAACAGGAGGGGTACACAAAGTAGGCATACAAATAAAATAATAAATTTACAGAGCATCATATTTGTTTACTGAGAATGAGGTTTGCTAATTTTTTCATTGCCTCAGTATCCTTGAGTGAATTGAAGCAAGGTTGAACCAGAAGAAAAATACCTGCCAAATTACTGTTGATATTCAGGTGGATAATGGCAAAGTTAATGTAGGGCAAGTCTGACCATGACATAATTAAATGTTATTAATTATTTTTAATATTAGAAATGTTTGGGTATTGCTGTCAACAAAAGCACATGACTAGATAAATCTAGAGAGAAATATATGAAGCTTTTCAACTCCAGGTACTCCTGGAACTCTTAACATCCAGGGAAGGGAGAAGATACAAAAATAAATTTGATTAAAATCCTTAGGGAAGAGGTGCCTGGGTGGCTCCGTTGGTTGAGCATCTGCCTTTGGCTCAGGTCATGATCCCAGGGTCCTGGGATCAGGCCTTCATTGGATTCCGTGCTCAGCCGGAAGACTTCTCTCTTTCCCTCTACCCCTCCCCGGGACTCATGCTCTCTCTCGCTCTCAAATAAATAAGTGAAATCCTTAAAAAAAAATCCTTAAAGAAGTCATTTAAACATGTGGATATCAAGCTCCTATTTTTTATATGTATTCTTTTGTTGGTATTGTTAACATACAATGTAATATTAATTTAAGTACTCAATACAGTGATTCAACACTTCCATACAACACCTGGAGCTCATCATAAGTGCCCTCCTTCATCTCCATCACCTATTTCACCCATCCTCCCACCTGCCTCCCCTCTGGTAAACTTCGCAGTTTGTTCTCTATAGTTAAGAGTCTGTTTCTTGCTTTGCCTCTCTCTCTCTTTGTTCCCTTTGCTCCTTTGTTTTGTTTCTCAAATTCCACATATGTGTCCATCTTGCTACAGCTCTTTGTGTTGTGGGGTCTTGCTGGGGAAAAACAGGATTCCTCTTATGGAATACAGAGCTACTAAATGCCTAA
Organism: Taxidea taxus jeffersonii; assembly: GCA_003697995.1. Taxonomy (NCBI): domain Eukaryota; kingdom Metazoa; phylum Chordata; class Mammalia; order Carnivora; family Mustelidae; genus Taxidea; species Taxidea taxus. The sequence continues at coordinate 24,820 of RCUC01106853.1, forward strand.
ACCTACACATCTACCACTCATAATTGTCAAATTTCACTCTCTGTACACTGCTGGTCCCTCAAGTTCCAGGGTATCTTTCTATCTCTAGAGAGATATAGCTAGAATTCAGTACATTTTTAAAGGTAGGGTTCTTTAGGCCTTATTTTCTTAAGGCTACTTTATTTGAGAGTGAAGATGCTATTTTTTTTTTAAGATTTTGCTTATTTATTTGTCAGATAGAGATTGAGAGCACAAGCACTCAGAGTGGCAGGCAGAGGCAAAGAGAGAAGCAGGCTCCCCGCTGAGCAAGGAACCCAATGTGGGATTCGATTCCAGGACCCTGGGATCATGACCTGAGCAGAAGTCAGTAGCTTAACCAACTGAGCCACCCTGGTGTCCCAAGATGCTAATTTTTATGTAGTGTATTTTTTTTTTTAATTTTATTGTGGAATCTCAGCACCCTTTCAGTTACTTAAATCTGTTTGAGTGTTTTGTATTGCATATCATGTAGAAATTAGACTTTTTCCCCCATAGAGAGCGACCTGGCGGCTCTGCCTGAGAAGATTCTGCTGTTGAGCTTTCTCAACACACATGCAATTGAGCCTGGCACAAAGAGTTCTAACTCTTAATGTGATGTGTTACATCATTTTGCACCTTTTTAAATTTCCTTAATGACTCAAATTCTTTGGCTTTTGAAATGAGTTTTAACTGGAAAGATGTAAACAGCTCATTTAACCTGACCTTCAAATGTTCCTTCCTTTCTCATTCCTTTGGTGTGAATATAGCACAGTCTGTTAGTATCGGCTGTAGTTGTGAAGTGGCATCCACCTTCCCCCAGCTCTTCCCTGTCACGATGCCAGTCATGCTCTGTCAATACTGACAAGCAATTATTAGTCTTTGTTTCCTTTACACTGTATATTGGCAAAACAATTATTGAAAGGAATTGTAGAGATAGAAACCATTATCTTCCCACTATTGTGGTAACATAGCTTTTAGGTTTGCTGAGAATATCCATTAGTTTTGTCCTCTTATCTAAAAATGATTTCTTCTTTGCTTTGTATTGCTCCAGGAGTTGAATATTTCACTAACTCCTGCCACATTAGAGATGGATATTTTTATTTCTTCAATAGCTGGGATCTTTTTCTTACTGGCCTTTGTTCCAGGCTTAAAGGTATTGTTGGTTCATTTCAATTCCAGTTGTATTAGCTATAATTTGGATTTATAAAAAAAATTGACTCTCAAGAGCTTTATTTTCATCTTTTTTTTTTCTTTTAGTATTAGTCTGACCTCAGTCTACTGAGGCAAATCCATCTGGAGGTATATTCATATAGACCATGCATATATACAGATAGAATAAGAACACTTAGCTAAGTGCTTTACTCAAATTAGACCTAAGAAAAATTTTGCCTTTGGAGTTTTGATTATATTAGGCCTTGGAAGTCAAGCAAGTTTCTCTAAGTAAAATTATTCTTTCAAATTTTATGATAGACTCTCAAGTTCAGTCGTTTCTTAAAGGTTTACCTTGTGGAAATAAATCAAGACCACCCAAATGAGAACAAACAAAGGTTAAGTTATTCAGAGCTTGCTATTACAAGTGAGTCAGCCACTATTACTGGAGTTTTGCAGAGACTCAAAGACAGGCAGGGGAGAGAATAGCTTTACAGCAATAAAAAGAGAAGCTTCTAGCATGGTCTGGTTTGAGGTCATTGGCATGGGGAAGCTGCAGATAGATGAGCTGTCTAGAAGCAGGGCATCCTGTGTGATTGTTTGAAGAGCACACTTGGCTTTCTCTGGTTGATCCCGAATTGGGAGCTAGGCAACAATTAGGGAAACTAGCATTCATTGACCAAATCCTGACCATCCTGGGCCAATTGCTACAGAGATTATGGTTTGTTGTCTCCAGCAGATTGCTGACAAGTCCGTGGGTTAGTGTTCTATTGCCATATATGGTCTTGCTGTAAACATTCTCTCAATCTATAGAATGCATCTTTTCTGGAAATAGATTTTTCCTTTTTAACATCAAAACCTAGCAATAGCAAGAGCAATGCTTTGTACTCTGCTTAAAAGTGACTGGGAAGGGACGCCTGGGTGGCTCAGTTGGTTAAGCAGCTGCCTTCGGCTCAGGTCATGATTCCAGCGTCCTGGGATTGAGTCCCACATCGGGCTCCTTGCTCGGCAGGGAGCCTGCTTCTCCCTCTGCCTCTGCCTACCACTCTGTCTGCCTGTGCTCTCTCTCTAACAAGTAAAAAAAAAAAAAAAAAAAAAAAAAAACTTAAAAAAAAGTGACTGGGAATTATTTCTATCTAATGGTTGTGTTACAGTCTACTAATTTATTCTTTTTTTTTTAAACTATAATGAGTCTGTGAATAAATAAAAGTACTTGATTGAGAATGTATATTTTATAAATGGGTCCTGTGAAAAGTGTTCTCTTACTTCAGCCATGGCTTTGTAGTCTGCATGACCTTGCAAATGTCATTCAGTCTTGCCAAAATGTATTTTATTAATCAAATTGGGGAATATATAATCATATTATTTATGTGCTCTTGGTTTTTAAGATTGTTAAGTCATTGTAATCTCATAAAATACAAGTGAGAAAAAATATCTAGAAAAAAAACACAATTAAAGTCATCAGGGTTCTCAAGATAGTATAGGATTTTCAGGGAAGTGATGAGCTAAGTCTTTCCCAGACAAGTAATTTTGTATCATTTATACCACAGGGACAAGAAGAGGAGAGTTTCCATGAACCATGAGATGTTGGGTAAGTAGGCAGGAACTGGGAAGGGTTTGCTTCTCTCTATCATTTATATATGTAGATAGAATACCATTTTTTTAAAAGATATTTTTAATTCTTTTAAGAGGGAGAAACAGAAAGAGAGTAAGAGCACACTCAGGGGTAGGGTTAAAGGGAGAGGGAGAAGAGGATCTTTACTGAGCAGGGAGCTCATTGTGGGGCTCAATCCCAGGATCTGACCTGAAGGTAGACATTTAACCGACTGAGTCACCCAGGCACCCCAGGATACCATTCATTTTAAGGAGAAAGAGTGCCCAAGTTTGAGGGGTCATCAGTGAGAAATGGAGAGGTTATTATCAAGGAAAAAAAAACTTCTTGATAGACAGTATCTTAGATTCCTTTTTTGTGCTGTGTGTTTCTACTGCTTCAAATTGATATAAAGGTATATTCAAAATCATTACATAAATCATTCCTCAGCTTCCTTAATCATTGCTTAGATATGAACTATTGATTAATGTGTTTCTAAGGATTGACTGAACTCCATGGTTGGTCTCAACTTGTCTTCACCCTCCTTCCTTACGTAAGCAATTACATTTTAATATTATAAATAACAAGGTATCAATAGAGTTATTTTAATTGAAGTTATAAATGTCATATTGACCACTTCAGGATTATTCCTTGTAGATTTACACTTGACGGAAAATATAAGTGATTAGTCAGTATTTCATAGGGAATGAAATTGTTATCCAAAAATTATTTTTCTACTGGAAAAAATGTTTATACTAAAAAATATTTTTTTAGTATAGATTATGTATAGTATGTAGATTTGCCACTGAAATTTGAGTATAAGCATAGATTTATTCTGCATTTTTGAATAGTAAGAATGTAATTATACATGCTTACATATGTGTATTTTCTATTGGCAAATTGACTTTACTCATCAGACAATGATAAATATTAAGGGATGATTAGTTGAAGCTAAGTTATGTTATAGAGATGTTTTCAGTCACTATGCTATTCCAAATCTCAAATAAAATAGATTGAATCTTGGTCATAGTGGCCACTGTCATTCTTTCCAATGGGTTTGATTACAATACTAGGTAAGAAAGAAAGACATCCCTCTTTGTTGACTGAAGTGCCCTGCAGGTATAAAAGAAAGGTGCCAAACTTAAGGCCTTTTAGAGCTGAAAAATTTCCAGAGTGAATTCTCCAAGGACGTGTAGCCCATTGTACTCAGTATAAGGATCTAAAATTCATGGTATTTTTGCACTTGGATTGAACTATTGATGAAAAAGAGGAAGCAAAGAGAGGGAAAGTGAGAGAGAAGATACCTGTAGAGTGGGAAAGGTGGCCACAAAATGAACAAAATTAAAGAAAGAGACTTGATTTTGAAATTCTCACAGCCATAGAATGAGTCAGATTCATGCAGTGATACTTAATCTGGGCCCTTTCTCTCTGTTCTCAGTTCCTTTCTGGTTCAATCATTCTGGTAAAAATCTTTTTCACTTCTTTTATCTTCCATGGGTTGACAGTAGGATTGACAGAGCTAGGCATGTGCAATGTACATGACTATTGTTGCTTTCTATTTAAATGGAAGTAATTCTCAGCATTAAGCCAGAGCACCTCCAAGAAACATTCAGAGATTAATTGTGCATGTTTAGGAGTCTTAGAAATTAGAGTTTTAATCTCTGTCTATATAGTTGACCTTTTATTATTTTATGTTAAATATAAACAGTTTGTAATCAGACCAAACTGAGTAGTTTGCAAAAACAAATACCAAGCTGAACATCAGTTGTTCAGGGTAATATTCCATGTAATCTTCTTGGCTAGACTGCCTTCTTTATCCATTATTATATAAGTGCCAAATAAACCTGGTCCCTGAGTTCTTTGAATGAATGCAAACTGATAAGCACCTTGGCCAATAATAACTGATAGGCCTCTCTGCAGCATCTTTTCTACTTCTCACTGAATTTCATATTTGTGATAAAATACCATGTCCTTCAGGAGGAAATAGGTCCCTTCATACTGTCTGCTAGCTCTCTGTGTTCACTCATTCCTTTATTCATTCATTAATTCATTTGGTTTCATTTCTTAAGTGTTTTCTATGTGCTAGGCTCTATTCTAGAAACTTGAAGACATCTGTGAACAAAACAGACAAAAATACCTGCCTTTTCAGAGTTTATAGTCCAGGTGCATGCTAAAGTAGGTAAAAAGCTATAAACATTTTAAACAAGCATCAAGAATGTCAGAAAGTGGGGCACCTGGGTGGCTCAGTCAGTTAGGCGTCTGCCTTTGGCTCAGTTCATGATGTCAGTGTCTTGGGATTGAGTCCCACAACAGGATCCTAGCTCAGCGGGGGAGCCTGCTTCTCCTTTTGCCTTGTCTGTCACTTCCCCTTCACAAGAAAGTGAATTACAGGGCACCTGGGTGGCTCAGTGGGTTAAAGCCTCTGCCTTCAGCTCAGGTCATGGTCTCAGGGTCCTGGGATCGAGCCTCGCATTGGGCTCTCTGCTCAGCGGGGAGCCTGCTTCCCCCTCTCTATCTGCCTGCCTCTCTGTCTACTTGTGATCTCTGTCTCTGTCAAATAAATAAATAAAATCTTAAAAAAAAAAAAAAGAAAGTGAATTACAGGATGAAAAAAGTAGAGCAGGAGGAGTGAGTAAGGGCATGCCCTGAGGTGGTATTCATCACTGCATTCAACAGTCTAATTCACAAGCGTGGGTGAGAATGTGAGATAGTAGAAAAGACAAGAAAAAGGCAGGGAAGTAGAATGGATGAGAGAACAGGCAGAAGGAACAGAGTAGAAACTCTAAGTTGGGAACATGACAGGCATCATCACAGGAATAGCAAGGAAGCCAGATGGAGTGTATCTGAGACAAAAGTTGAAAAGAAAGGAAATCATGAGGTGAAAGTAATCAGCTCATGGACAGCCTTGTGGGTCATTGACTGAACTTTGGCTTTTGCTCTGAAAGAGTTAGGGAACCACTAGAGAGCTTTGACCTGAGGTTTGACACTAACTTAAACTTTAGAAGTCTTTCTCTGGTTGTTGCTTGAGAATTGATTCTAGAGACCTAGTGAGACAAGAAAGATGCTGGAGGGTTAAGAGGAAATTGTGATTAACTCCAGAGGAGACTGAGGGTGGGACCCAGGAATTAGCATTCAAAAATGGCAGAAGTGATAAGATTCTGCAAGTATTTGAAGTAGAGTCAGTAGTATTTCCTGATGCAAAGGATATGAAGTGTAAGAGAAAGAGTAGAATAAAAGGGATACCAAGTATGTCTACTTCTCATTAACTTCCAACAACCATTCCAGATCAAATCTCTGTCAGCTATCACCAGAGATGCCAGAAAGATACTACCTGGTCTCCTTGCTTCCACTTCTACTTTACTACATTTTATTCTTACCACAGCAGGAAGAGTTATATTTTCCAAATAAAAATTACTAAAAACCTGCATTTAATTTTTTATACTTAATAAAAACCATAACATTCTTAACATGAAGTTTAAGGTATAATAAGCAAATAGGATCTATGTATCATTCTCTCTGATTTTTTATTTAATCTCTCACCTCTTTGCTCACTATCCTTAGGTCACCAGTTGCCATCTTACTATTTCTAGAATAGGCCAAACTTATTGCTTCCTTAGGATCAGTGCTGTTCTCTTTGATGGAATGTTCTGTCAGAGTTTTCTGTGGCTCATTCCTTCACATGCTTGTTATTTCCTATGTCACTACCTCTTCTGACCCTGCAATATCAACTCCCCAAAATTCATGTTCTCTTTTTATTGGACCCAAGACTTCCCTGATTTAATAAGGTCATGATCCCAGGCCAATGGCTCACAAGAGAAAATGGGAAGTACCATTTTCCATTAAATACTCCCATATGAGGTTCTTCACTGTCTTTTCACTTTGTGGCCAGCTGGAATACAAATAACCCCACAGTGGATTTCTATAATACATTGAAGATGAAAAAAAGTTAGCCAGTCTTATTTGAATAACATGGAGGAGTGTACCCTACCTAACCATTGACCTGTACAGTACTATTATGTGAGCGAGAAGCACATTTTATTGTATTTAAGAAATTATGTTTGTTAGGGTCTCCACTATACTTTTCAAAGTCTATTTGCCTAGAGTTACCCTGATGATGTAATGCACAATTCAAGATAGCACTTTTTTTTGCCATATTACTAATTAGTATCTTACTTTATCTGTTTATTTCTCTGTTGCTTAAGTGTTATTAGTATTTGTCTTTCTCTGAGAAGTATAAGCTTCATAGAGGCAGAGGCTAAAGCCATCAGGACTGAAACATTCTGAATATGTAAAGATCCATGAGTCCACATGAATTTATCATTACTGGAAGTTCCTAGTTTCAACTTTTTTTAAAGAAATCTGAAAATAAAGATTTAAGCATTTTTACTATATTCCACCAACAAGCACATTTCAAGATAACAAAAAAACCTCAACTGGTGAGGAAAAGTTCTTCTTTATAGAAGATAAATATAGAGTAAATGTTAATATTGGAAAATCTCCATTATGAAATCTTAGGGAAAAAAGATTCATGCAGAGACTGCTAATTTATACCAAAATATTAAATGAAAGGTTTTTAGAAAATTTACCAATATATGTAATTATAACAGAATATCAGATTACTTCCTAGTAGAAGAGTAAGCTTGTACTACTTTATAGTGAAAATATCAGGCTATCACTACTTTAACACTTTGTGATCAAAATTAGTTTCATTTTTCTTTCAGTGTAATGAATTATGAGGAATATAGAATCACTTCTGAAGTTTTTTTGCCAAAATCTTTACTCTGATTGTCATAAGTTCTTTAGATATAAATTTAGATGGAATATGTTGTGTAGAGTAACTAAATAAATGCTATCAGAAGGAAACAATTAGACAATTCCAGAACGAAACACTAACAAACCAAGAAGTTAGGGCATCCTAAAAGACAACTGGCTTATTAATCTATTCAGTAAGTCAATGTCATTAAAAATGATATAATTATGACAGACTAAATGATAACTAAGACAGGATTTCCACTTGTATCAAATGGTTCAGATTAAACCAACCACAAAGACTAACTAGAAAATATGGACAGCATGCTAAAAAGATTGTTGCAAATGTCACAGAGCTGCCAAGATGATGAGGATGAAAAGACATATTATCATCAAAGGAACGATAAAAATGAAAGCTGACCTCTTAATTAAGGCAATGAAAACAAAAGACAATATAATGATATTTTCCAAGTGATGAAAAAAATAAATGACTACCTAGGATTCTATCTTTAATGAATGTATCTTTTATTTATTTATTTTTTGATTTTTAAAGGTTTTCTTTATTTATTTGACAGAGAGAGACTCAGAGAGAGGGGAAACACAAACATGGGGAATGGGAGAAGGAGAAGCAGGCTTCCCGCTGAGCAGGGAGCCCAATGCCCTATGCAGGGCTCGATCCCAAGACCCTGGGATCATGACCTGAGCCAAAGGCAGACGCTTAACGACTGAGCCACCAGTCACCCCGAATGTATCTTTCAAAAAATAAAGAAGTACTGAAGGCATTTCAGACAAGCAAAAATGAGAAAATTTGCTACAAGCAACGCTGCCTGGAAAGAATTATTAAGAGAAGTTTTTCAGGCTGATGGAGAATGACCCCAAAAGGAAATGTGACAGCTCAGGAAGTCATCAACAGTGGAGGAAAGAATGTTTATGTGAATAAATCTGAATGAATACTTACTGCACAAAATAGTGATAATGTTTCAAAATAGACATATAAAATTAAATTATGCAGCAAAAATAGCACATAGTTGGGGAGTAAAATGACTTAAAATGTTCCAAAGTCTGTATATCTAGGAAGTGAATATGCAACTAATAACTTACATTTGAATGTAATAACTTGAGAATCTATGTTGAATAAATATCTAACAATGTAAAAATGTGCATATAAAACTCTAATTGAAAGGAAGATTGAAAATATAATGAAACTATAAGCAAACAGAATCTTTTAAACCTAATGCATTAGTATTTTCATTAAATGTAAATGAACTAAATGTATCAAAAGAATAACATCAGGGGCGCCTTGGTGGCTCAGTGGGTTGAGCCTCTGCCTTCGGCTCAGGTCATGATCTCAGGGTCCTGGGGTCAAGTCCTGCATCGGGCTCTCTGCTCAGCAGGGAGCCTGCTTCCCTCTCTTTCTCTGCCAGCTGCTCTGTCTACTTGTGATCTCTGTCAAATAAATAAATAAAAATCCTAAAAGAAAAAAAAAGAATAACATTATACTATTTATTTTTAATATGCTGCTTCTGAGACCAACTAAACTTAAAGCTACATAAAGAGATGGAAAAGAAAGGAATGCAAACATATATTCTATTCAAGTGTTGACCAGGTAAAAGAAAAGCTGATGTAGCTGCATTAATATAAAGCAGTATTAGAGATAAAGAAGAATTTTATTATGCTAAAATTTCAAGAGATAAAATTATTCTAAACTTTTATGAAGAAATATGTATAAAGCAAAATCTATAGAAGTAAAAAGATGCACATAAAAAATCCATAGTTGTGGCTGGAAATTTGAAATTTCCTTAGTAACTTATAGAATAAGCAGATAAAAATCAGTAAAGATATGGAAAATTTGAAAATAGTTGATAAACTTAACTGGCTAATCTATTACTACAACCAAACCTTGAGATTACATATTCTTTAGTAGGGTACATGGGCTGTCTTCCAAAATTGACCACATGGTGGGAAAAAGCAAGTTTCAAAATGTCATATATTAAAAAAACTATATGATCTGTCCTCTTAACACAAGTGAAATAAGTTAGAAACCCATAATAAAAAAATAATGAGAAACTACTCATATTTTGGAAACTTAAACAGTGCACTTTTAAATAACCTATGGGTTAATGAATAAATCATCATAAAAATTTTGAAAATATTTGACCTTCATGGTAATGAAATCATTATTGATCAAATCCAAATGTTATTACTTCAATAAAATTTATAAAATTGATAATACTTTGTGAGACTCATCAAAAAAAAAGAAGAGAGAAAAGATCACTAGTTTTGGAAATGTATAAGTGGGTGGGGAGTACTACTATGGGTCTTACAAACTTACAATGAGAATATCATGAACCACTTCAGGCCAATTGGTTTTAAAATCATATAAAGTGGACAATTTTTTTAACCAAAATTTATGCAAATGAAATTTAAGAATTTGTAGTTCCCTATCTGTTAATTAAACAATCTGCAACTGCAAGCCTTCCTACAAAGAAATCTCCAGATCCAAATGACTTCTTTAGTCCCAGATGTTTATTGACTAGGAATAAACATTTTCAATTTTCCATGAATGTACCCAGAGAATGGAAAAAAGAGGGAAAAATTTCCACTCTAGTTTATGAATCTGGTGTAACCTTGATAACAAAATATGGCATGAAATCCATAAGAAAGAAATAGTAAGAGCATATCTATCCATGAGAATTGATACAAAAATGCTAATTAGAATATTAGCAAATTGAACCCAAAAACATAGATGAAGGATAACCTATTATAAAAAAGTGAGTATAAGAGTGTAAGTAATTATATAATATTTGAAAATATCTAAATATAATAATTCACTATATTAATGGAATAAAAAAGGAAAAAAGATAATAATATGATTATCCTAATAGGTGCAGCAATAGTATTTGCTAAAACTCAATATCTATAAAATTTGTTAGCAAATAAAAAAGTATTTAATCTAATAAATATATAACTATAAAACACAACCAACATTGTAATTAATGATATATTTTGAGATATTTCATCTGAGATCAGGATGAAAACAGGTTGACTACATTCCTTTAACATTGTATTGGTGTCATAACCAGTACAAAAAAGACATCTGAGGAAGTAAAAGATCAAAGAATTGAAAAGGGAACTATAAAATACTCATTTAGTGGTAAGTTAAATATATATATATATATATATATATATATATATATATATATATAGAGGTTAAAAATTCAGAAAAATCTATGAATACACTGTACCAATAATATAGCAGAGCTTTTAAATTTTAGGTAATTATACAAAAATAATTTGTATTTTTATACACATGTCAAACATGATTAGGAAATGAAATGATGCTAACTTTTTATTTATTTATTTTTAAAGATTTTGTTTATTGATTTGACAGAGAGAGATCACAAGTAGGCAGAGGCAGGCAGAGAGGAGGAAGCAGACTCCCTGCAGAGCAGAAAGCCCAATGCAGGACTCGATCCCAGGACCCTGGGATCATGACCTGAGTCAAAGGCAGAGGCTTAACCCACTGAGCCACCCAGGTGCCGAATGCTAACTTTTTAAATAACATAAAAGAAGTCCAATATCTAGGGAAAAATCTAATAAAAAAATCTATACTTCTATGCTGAAAACTACAAAACATTATTTACATTTTTTAAAAAATTTTATTTATTTATTTGAGACAGAGAGATTGAGAGAGAGAAAGAGAGAGAGGGTAGGAGAAGGGGCAGAGGGAGAGGGAGAAGCAGACTCCCAGTTCAGCAGGGAGCCTGACATGGGGCTTGATCCCAGGACCCTGAAATCATGATCTCTGCTGAAGGCAGATGGTTAACTGACTGAGCCACCCAAGTGCCCCTATTTAGATAAATTTAAAAGAAGACCTGAGTAAATGGTGTATTCTTTGGATGGGGAACATTAAAAAAGTTACCAGCAGGGGCACCTGGGTGGCTCACCTGGGTTGTGCATCTGACTCTGGGTTGTGGCTCAAGTCATGATCTCGGGGTCAGAATATTGAGCCCTGGATTGGGCTCCCTGTGCAGTGAAAAGTCTGCTTGAGATTCTTTCTCTCCCTCTGGCCTTCCCGCTTGCTCTCTCTCTCTCTCTCTCTCTCAAGATGAAATAAATAAATCCTTAAAAACATTTACAAAGAGTATCGGTTTGTTCCAGGTTGATCTATGTATATAATACCAGTAGGTATTTTCACAGGCTTGCTTTTTTTAATGTGAAAGACAAAGGAAGAGCTGTTTCTGAAATACATATGGTCATTCAAAAGACCAAGGAAAGCCAAGATACTCTGTAGAAGATTAAGGAGGAAACTCTCAACACAGTCTTAAGAGATAGGATAGCAGTTTCATTTAGGGAGGAGTGTTGGGATATTGATTGAGATAGAGACAGACAGGGATACTAGCACTTCTGAAACGCTAGTTTATTCCTTGACAAGAACGTCAGTTAAATAGGTGAGGTCAATGAGTGGTAATTCATTGGCTCTGTGGTTATTATAATTCATATGCTTTTCTGTGTGTATATTTCAATTTAAAAAATGTTTACATCATTAATAGATAGTACAGATGTGTGTTATGTGTACTCCTTGAATTAGTCCTTGTTTGAAAAAAGAACTGCAAAAGGATTTTGATTGCTATTGGGGGAATTTGAATACAGATTTATTTTTAAAGATTTTATTTACTTATTAGAGAGAGAGAGAAAGAGCATGAGTGAGTGAAAGGAAAAAGGGAGAAGAAGAGGGAGAACCAGCAGGGAGTCTGAAGCAATGCTTGAGCCCAGGACTCCGGTATCATGATGAGGGGAGCAGAAGGCTAGCTGAGGACCAGCAGAAGCTGACACCCCACAAACCCCCTATGGGATACACGTGATGTTCTTCAGGCACTTTTGGGCTGCCCTGAAGGAAAAACAAATAGTTAATTTATAGAGATTACAATCCCGAAGGATAGGAGTCTCCCTCAGTTTACAAAAGTGTTAGAAATTTACAAGAGCATAGCATTTCTCTCAATGGCTTAGCTTCCAGAAGAGAATGTAGATACAATTTAATGTCTTTATAATCCGGAGCTCATTGACAGATACTTGAAGTGTACTGTTCTTCCAGGAAGCTCCCAACAATCTTATTGTTAATGCTTTACTAGAAGGAAAAACAACCTTAACTTGACAATGGCAGGGTCTTAGGTATCCTGAGTCTTCTTGAACATAAAAAATCCTTTTGAAACCTCCCTTTTCCTTACCTCCCCCAACCTTATAGTATATAATCAGCCACCTTCACAACTTTGGTGCAGCAGCTCTTTCTGCCCACTGGTTGTGTCCCTGGAGTTTAATAAAACCACCATTTTGCACCAAAGACATCTCAAGAATTCTTTCTTGGTTGTCAGCTCAGGACCACACTCCACCAAACCTCACTTGTATTTCAAAACCCCATCAATGACCTGAGCCAAAGACAGATGTTTAACCAGCAGAGCTACCCAGACACCTTGAATACAGATTTTTGCATTCATTAATAATAAGGAATTACTATTAATTTTGTTAAGCATAATGATGGCATTGCTGTTCAACTGAAAGTGGTTTTATTTTTTATAGTAATATGTTTTAAAATATTTAGAGTTAAAAAAACACAATTAACTTACTTTAGAATACTTCTGCAAAATAACTTTTGATACAGAAAATATGGCAAAATATTAACCATTGCTGAAATTCATTTATGGTTATATGCTTTTTCATTATGCTATTCAGTATTCTTTTCAAAATGCATGAAAACTTTCATTATAGTAATAAAAACTAAGAACTTAGACTAGATTAGTTTTTTATTGAATATTTCCCTCATTTGGGTAATTATTTACTGGGTGTATGTGTGAATGAATGAATGAAGGAGGGACTGAACTAAAGCCAATCAGCAACAAAAGGGAAGTTATTACTGAAATTCAAAATAAAACTTTACTAATCAATAGAAAGGATTGAGTATTATTATAGCAAAACTTTTAGCCAACATGTTGATGAAAAAGAAATGATCCATCTGAATTTTCTCCTTAACTAAGGGGTTTATGGTAGCATTTTTAATCTCATAAATTTGATCTTATTAAATATATACATTTTTTCATGGCTGAAGTTGTTTTTCCTTGGAGTAAGGGGCTGTTCATCATCCAAAAGTAGTTATCAGACTTCACATGTACACATAGACACTGTCTATGGTTGAGTCTTGCCTGAACAACTAGTTCCTGGGTTATAGCCTAGAAGTTAGTACAGTTTTTCTTTATTACACCTGATATTTGGTTACTTTTGCTTGATTTGTCTTTTGTTGCAAAATGCAGCATAATAGATGCTGGTGTGGGGTGGGGCAGGAAAATACATCAATTAATTATTGGTTTCTAGTTACTTGGGGGTAATCATGTCTGTAGTGAAGGGAGCTTTTAGAACATTAGAGGCACGTTGAGTAGAGATACCCTCGATGGAAAGAGATTGTTTAAGTCTTCCTGTTCTGACTAATGGGATGCCTTTTATTGAACTGTAAATTCAATTTCAAAACTTTTCAAAATGTTCTTTTTTTTTTTTTTTAAGCAATGGAAACTGGAAGAGAAAATATTTTTGTGACAAAGTCTGGCATGAGGCCCACTTGAATGTAACTCTTATAAATGCTCAGTAAATAAGCAAGACAAACAGACCTAGTTCTTCCAAAGCCTGTATATGTAACAGATGCCTTGGAATCTATCATTATAATTCACACTAGAGTTTAGGAATTGTTTTAAATTAACATTAGCCTCTTTCTCCAGTAAGGATAAGTGTCTCTTAGAATATGATGTTTTCTGCAGACTGCTCTTGTTTCCAGCCAAGAAGCTTTATACAATATTTACATTCAGCCCCATTCTTGTAATTACACCTTTCCTTGAAGCCATTAGCGGTATTGAGAAAATGATTCTTTCATTTGGAATTTGTCTTCCAGCTAAGTCCCAAATTGTTACCACAGAATAACCTACATTCTCTCTCCCCTCCACATTTAGACCTAAGAATTTAAAGCCTAAGAAATTTTAAAGGCTATACCATGTAAACAGAATCTCAATTTAGAAACTCTTAATTGTCTGTACTAATGGAGGTTTGCATAGCCCAGATAAATTGAAGCCAGGGAAAACCTGAAGCTTCACTTAGCATCTGATTTTAACCCTCATTTTCTCTTTTTTTCTTTTCATCCCTCTGGCTAGATCTCAACAGTTTAAAATGAACAGTAGAATTCAACCGAATTGGACTTCTTTGTCTTCCTTGCTTTAGCATCCTCTTCTTGAGTTGAAAGTCATAACAGAGTGGTAGTGAGGAGAAGGGGAAATGGGAGGAGATGAAATAGGGCCTGGTTGTTTTATATAGTGGATGATTCATTATGGGATAATGGAGATTTCCTTATTTAACTTATAACAGCATAAAAAATTTTTAAAAATCCTTTATATGGTGATAAAATCTACAGACCAAAGACACCGGTGTTTGTGTGTGTGATTTGCTTTCAATATTTTGTCTGGTCTGAGAATAAGAGGGTAAGAACACAGAGTGGCTAGTGCACATTGTGTACTTAGCTTCAAGAGCTTTACCCAAACAATGCAATGACGTTTAGTTCCATAATAGATACCAAGAATCACTTATTAGTTATTACTCACCAGGATGATGAGTTGTCTTAATGCTTCATTCATAGCCTTGCAAACAAATGTTTATACTGCACTATTTACATCATAAGGCAATAGGTGGCATATTGGATTGATTTTTCTGCCTTAATAGCAGAACATTTGCAAAGATGAGCCAGGAAAATTATCCTGAAATAGCTGATTTAGAGTATGTTATTAAAGGCTACCAAGGCACTTGCTGTAAAGACTCTATGAATAAATTTATGTTTTTCAAGACTCTTGACACATAACTGAAGTCATTTTCAAGTTTGTGGACAAAGATAGTTACTCTTAGAGTGATAAGTACATGTATTTATTTTTGTCTCTGGACCATTTTCTACTCTTATGCACAAGGCCATATACAAGTCAGTGGGGGTACCTTAGTGAACAATATAGATAAGATCCAAGCTTAGATGGAGTCGGCTACATTTATAGAACACTGAAAATGTCCCTGACACTGATTTAAATGCCCTAAATGCGTTAACTCATGCCATTCTCAGAACCACCCTATAAGGTAGGTTAGTCTTATTTTACAGATGATGACATAACAGTAGCAAATGGTTACATATTGTCCTCCAGAGCTGCACGCATGATGAAGCCTGGATTCAAATCCTAATAAAGTGGATAGCCTATGCGCTTTACCATGCTATTTCGCAATGTGAGCACAATGGAGCTTACATTCTAGTGTATTATTGATACAAAATAAGAAAATTAGTGAAGAAGAAAATAGTCTTTTGAAAGAAAAAATTTTCTAATTTGGATTCTTTACAATGTTACCAACTTTGCAAACCATTATAACTAGCAAGAGCAATGGCCATTTGGGGAAAAAAACAAAAACAATATCACAAAAAACTAAGTATTGTTTTAAACAATAAATGAAGACAAATGAGGTGACCTTGGGATACTTCCTGTGATTGAATGAGATGGTCCTCTGCAGATCATGAAAGGGGGAGTTCTGGCTTCCTCAAGATGAATGTATTTTATCCCTCTCTCTACTTTGTATCATGTGACATCGGCCAGTTTCTCAGGATAGGGAAACTTTGCAAGTAAGAGTAGTTTTTTTCTTTCTTTTTCTAAAGGCATCTACGATAAATCTACATTTACCTTCATCTCATCCCAGGTACCCCTAGGACAAGGGAGAGGATTGGTTACAAACATCCTGGAAAAAAAAATGCTTTTTTGGAAATATCTGGAGAGCTGCTAGACAGAGTTCTAGGTTTCACGAGAGACACAATTTGTACTGCACTTGTGTTAGAAATAATAGGCTAAGTTGTATTGTATTTCTAACTCCCCAATACCATTGTTTCAACAAAATAGAAATTTATACTTCATATAGTTCCTCAGGAATACTTCTTATAGAGTATTCCCAAACTGACAGAAGTTCCATCATTACATAATCGTACCATATAAAATGGAATTTACTGGGTCACCTTAGCAATGGAAAAGATAACATGTGTTTTATGCATGGCCTTAGAAACAGCACATGTCACTATCACCTACATGTCATTGGCCACACCTAGGTGTATGGCCTCTTTGAAAAGCAAAATGAAATTGGGATATCAGGGGCAAATTTGTTGAGAACAACTGTCCCTGTCACAATATACTCTCTAGTGCATACAACCAATATTCCTTTGCTCCCTTTTTCCACACTTACAACAAGCTCAGTCCCCTCCAAGGAAATTCAGTCCACCCAAACTCAATCCAGTCAACATTCTGAGCTCAAAGTCTAGGATCCCTGGGTGTTGTGTATTATTTTACACATCAAATTTAGAAGTTGTATATCTATCTCTAGAGACCACTGAATTCTAAAGTCAAGTTACCTTTCTAGTATACTATAGTGGATACTACAAAGAGGTAACACAAAGACAATATCCACAGTAGACACTATCATGTGGGAAGAGGAGGGATGAGTACCACAAAGTAGTCACTGGCACATATGATTTCCAGAATCCCACTAAACAAATAGAATGAGGACTATTATTCCAAGGGTAGGAAAAGTCCCTTAAAGAGAACCTAATTTTGTTCACTTGTCCACTCTTCTTAATGGCCTTTGGTTCTACTGCAGGGATATTGTTTCATTTCCTTGGCCCCATCTAAGGTGAGCAGTGGGGAAAATGAGCTAATTGAAGAAAATGAGCTAATTAGGAGCTGAGCAATTTTATCAACTCACTCTTTGTTAAATGAAGGTTAAGTTTTGAGGAGTTATAGAATTTTTTGGTCCAGATTTCTGTTTTGTATGACAGGTCAATTATCTCAAGTATATAACATGTTCCTTATTTTTGTGATTCCAGTCCATTTCAAGTAACAACAGTTACTAAAGTACTAACAGTACCTTCCTAGCTATAATTCTTAGATCAGTTTTATTCTTCTGCCTTCCTTTATTTGTATCTTTTTCTCTTGATACAAAGAGTTACCTTGAGAGTTTCAGGTGTTTTTTTTTTTTTTTTTTAATCATATTTTGCCCTGAGCTAAAAATTTCAAAACAGACTAGACTGTGACATTTAAAGTTAGGACAGTGGTTACCTTGTGAGTAGGAACACAGAGAATATAAGGCAAATTTCTCAGGGCAAAAAATATTTTATGCATTGATCTGGTAATGCATATCTATTCATCTTATGAATATTAATTGGGCCCATATGATTTGTACACTTACATTGATATATGTCATACTTCAATAAGATACTTTGAAATTTACTTTAAAATATACTAAAATGAGTTAGTATTCATTTATTGATAGACTAGCTATCTCAGAACAATACTCCAACTTAGAACAACTAGAATATTTAGTCCCAACAATGATGGCAAGGGATGGAATCTTCCATCTCGGTTCATGAGCTGAGATGACAGGAATGGATATATGCTTGCATTTCTCTTGTGTAAATGCTTAGAAATGAAATGACTGGGAACTCTTATAGATGTGTGTTTCACTTTTTCAGAAATTTCCAAGCTGTTTTCCAAGTTGACTACCCTTTTTACATTTCCAAAAACTGTGTGAAATTTCTAGGTTGTCCAAATTCATGACAGTTTGCATTTTCTCTCTTTTTAATTTTAGCTGTTCTGATAAGGCATAGTAATAACCCCTTGTGATCTTAATTTGCATTTCTTTAATGACAAACAATATTGAGCTCCTTTTATGTACTTATTTGATATCCATATATCTTTTTGCTAGAATGTCTGTTCAAATAATTGCTTATTTTTCACTGGATTTTTTTATCATTGAGTTTATGAGTATTTATATATTTATATATAAATTTATATATTCTGGATATAAGATCTTTATCAGGTTTCATTTGCAAATATTTCTGCGCTTATGGCGACTATTACCTGTATATGGCAAGAGTCATAGTTGTCTCTGAAGGCTGCCTCTAGTAGTGTGCTATAAGAAGAATACAGAAAAAAATAATATGAGTAATTTGGGCAACATGGAGGCCACATGGAACACGACTGTGAAATGCTCACAAATGTCCTTAAAAGTTGCCCTGGAAGATTTCATAGACAAAATGGTACCTGAGTTATGCTTTATTAGATGGGTAAAATAGTTGGATAATGTTAATGCCCCCATGTATTCATTTGTGTCATTATTTTCCTAAAATCCAAGGATCTTTTTAAGGAAGGTACAAGGCATCAGGAAAGGTATCCTAACCTCTTCTTCTTTTGGTGTTCAATGCTATTATGATATGTCTGATGGGCAGAGGCAACCCAGGTTAAAGGACTTCTTTTTTTTTTAAGATTTCATTTATTTGACAGACAGAGACTACAAGTAGGCAGAGGCAGGCAGAGAGAGAGGGGAAAGCAGGCTCCCCGCCAAACAGAGAACCCGATGTGGGGCTTGATCCCAGGACCCCGGGATCACGACCTGAGCCAAAGGCAGAGGCTCAACCCACTGAGCCACCCAGGTGCCCCTAAAGGAGTTCTTAAAAAAGACAATGATGGGGACACCTGGGTGGCTCAGTGGATTAAGCCTCTGCCTTAACTCGGGTCATGATCTCAGGGTCCTGGGGTCGAGCCCCGCATTGGGCTCTCTGCTCAGCAGGGAGCCTGCTTCTCCCTTTCCCTCTGCCTGCCTCTCTGCCTGCTTGTGATCTCTGTCTGTAAAAGAAATAAATAAAATCTTAAAAAAAAAAAAAAGAAAAAGACAATGATGGTCTCCAAGTACCACTCCCTCTTAAACAAAGGAAGGTGGGACTGAAAACCAAGAGTTGATAGTAGGACTGAGACAACTCTAGAAAGACCTGGTTGTGAGCCCTGTTTGTGACTGATGGTAAATTCTCTCCTTACTCGTGTTCCTTTAGATCAGGGATGAACATCCATTTTCTATAAAAAGGACCTATAGTAAATATTGAGGGTATGATGGTTGTATATGGTCTCTGTCACATATTTTTCTTCATTGGCTTTTAAAAAAAAATTAACAACCTTCTTAAAGTGTAAAAAAATTATTAGATAATAAGCCATAGAAAATAGGCTCCAGACTGACTGGCATACACGCTGTCATTTGCCAGTTCCTGCTTTTGACCATCTCTGTTGAACTGGAATTCACATGTCAGCCAAAGAGTATAATATCAGGGGCCAAGACAATATTGGCAAGGAGCATAGGTGAGTGGGCTTTACCCTGAAGAAATGATTATCTCCTTTTACTTCCTGAGGGACCACTCCATCGCATATAGCCTCACCAGAGGAGGGTTTTATACAAAGCTGTCAGGTGACTTCAATATCTTCAGGCTCCACAGCAATTCCTTTGGCTATGAGTGTTGTTTTTGATCTTAGAATATCTAAGGGCAGATCTACTTAAAGAATAACCAAAAATACTGCTGATAAAACCCCAAAATATAGAGGTGTCTACCAGTCAACAGTGGCAGAAAAAAACAAAACAAAACACAAACCGCAAAATCTGAGTTCTTGCTCTTGCCCAGCAAGTAGAAGCAGTAATTTCAAGGACTGGTTCAATGAACCACTTAATTTTTTTTTTTAATTTTTTAAAAGATTTTATTTATTTATTAGTTAGAGAGAGAGAGAGAGAGCGAGCACAGGCAGACAGAGAGGCAGGCAGAGGCAGAGGGAGAAGCAGGCTCCCTGCCGAGCAAGGAGCCAGATGTGGGACTCGATCCCAGGACGCTGGGATCATAACCTGAGCCGAAGGCAGCCGCTTAACCAACTGAGCCACCCAGGCGTCCCAATAAACCACTTTAATAAGTCACAAGAATCCTGGGACTACTTGGATAGAAGAACTCTGGGAAATCCTTGATTCCTTGCCTGCTGGCCTTGGCATTGCTGGAGTAGGTATATCTGTTACATGTAGATCTATATTTGTAGGAGAGCTTTGGCAAAATATTTTTGTAGGATTTCAAACCACATAATAATTTTATGTCCATGGGATGTTACCAAGAGTTACAAATTCTCTACATCTTAGTTCGCCCAACTGCAAAAATGGGCAAAATCATCACCATCATCATAATAGTACCTGTTTTATAGAGTTGTTGTGATATCTAAATAAAAAATACATATTTGCTTGTAGGAGTGGCTGGTACACTCTAAACCTTCAATCAAGCTTAGTTATTTCTGTAAGATGAAAAAATTTTTAAAAAGCACTGAACATATATATACATCAAAATTTTAACATGGTATTTCTTTGGTTCATGGCTACTAAAAATTCTAATTTTCCTCTGTGATCTCTTCTGTACTCTCCAAATGTTTAACCATGACACATAAAAGCAGTGAGTGATAATATTTTTCATGGAGTACATTACCATCACAATAGTTTGATTTACCTAGTTAAGTATTTCTTCTTCTTCTTTTTTTTTTTTTGAAAGATTTTATTTATTTACTTGTCAGAGAGAGAGAGAGATTGAGAGAGCATGCACAAGCAGGCAGAGTGGCAGGCAGAGGCAGAGAGAGAAACAGGTTCCCCACAGAGAAAGGAGCCCAGTGCGGGACTTGATCCCAGGACCCTAGGATCATGCCTGAGCTGAAGGCAGTGGCCCAACAGACTGAGCCACCCAGGCATCCCTAGTTAAGTATTTCTTAGTGTAGATCTTGTGTGATGTGACTGGAGTGAATCTCACTAGTATTGGATTATGCCCTTTATTATGAAGGCACAACTGCTGGAAAGTTCTGATCTTAGCATATCCTATTCTATCATGACACAAGGAGGAATCTCAAAAATTCACCCCTCCACAATCAAGAGAAGGAGCTGGCAGTGGCCAGTATAGCCCATCAGTCAGTAAAGTAAGGTCGGGTTCTTATTTATTAAACAATCCAAGTACCAGTTCCAAACCACAGTCCCCTCAGAATTTCACTAATCCACAGTTTCTCCATCATGTTCAACATTGGGAAGCGCTGCCATTGCTACTGTTATGAGTGCTCTGCACCACTCCTATTGATCTGAAACAGAGAAGGAAGCTCTGTATGATGTCAAGCCATTTAATGATTAATTAGTGCTCCTCTCATGCATCACATTAGGAGGATGCTCTTGCCGGAGTCATGATTAACTTTAGAGTTGCAGGTGTTGGAACAACCACCTCGTAACAACACTGTATTGTCAAATGGTGTGTTTAGGTATCATCATGTTTGGTGATTTAATTGCATTGCTGGAAAGTGTTTGCTTCCTATTAGCCTTAAAACAACATCATTATGGAAATCCTACGGGTTCTTATGGAAAAAAATAAATGTAAACACATGCAACATAAATGTAGCAGTGTCCTGGTGTTATTTATATTCATGTATATGTATATATTCATGCAATTTTCTAGCTTTTGCTAGACACCCATTTGTGAAATCTGAAGAAATGCAAGACATATGCATATATATTATATCTCAATTTTTGCGGCAACAATATTGCAAAAGTATAGATAAATTGAAAAATCAGAGGCAAGGTTAAAATCTTACAACCAAAGTAACTGAGAATAACTAAAAAATGACTTTTTATAATGAAAAATGTTAAAGACCTCTCTCCACTCTTCTTAAATTATTTCCTTCAGTATGTTCTCAAATGTTTGGGTTGCTGCTGACACAAATTTTAATAACTCATATGGTATTGAAAATCTGACATTGGGAAATATATTACAATGCACATATAGCCTTGGGGAATAGGTCACGCAGAGGTTAGCTCATACCTATAGATTTTTAAAAACCTAATGGTTCTTTATTTTCTTTTTTTTTTTAATGGTTCTTTATTTTCCACCTAGATTTAACCATAGCATTATTTCCCAAGTTTTAATGCTTGTTTAGGACAGAATTAATTAAAAAAAAAGTTGTAATGCTTATTTAGGACAGAATTAATGAAAAAACGAGTGATGCTTTGTGTATATGATTTTTTGTATTTCAGTCAAAGTGTAAAAATTACTTATTTTCAGTGCAAGCAAAGGTGCATTGTTGTTCAGTGAGAGAATAAGAAATAATTGATATTATCAATTAGTACCATCTTTATTGCTAATATTACTATGAATTATTGTTGATGACCTGAGATTCTGCAAGGTGATAGATTGCAGGGATATACAATGGAAATGAGGCAGTGGAGGCAACTTTTTACTTACAGCAGAATTTTGCTAAAGCACAAATGATTCAGATATACATACAAATTCCCAGACATGTGAGGAGTAAATGAGGTAATGAAAAATAAAATTACTTTTGAAATCATACAGCACTACATACATCTAAAGTATTATTGCTATCATTATTATTTATTTTTATTATTATTATTTTGATTTTACCTTATAAAAATCATGTCTCCAGAACTAGAGTTAATACATGTAATTTTTCTGTTTGCCTTTTCCAGAATGTCACATAAATCACAGGGGAGAGTGAGGGATAAATAATCAGAGCACAGAGGCGTTTTAGGATATGAAAATACTCTGATACCATGATGTTGGATACATATGATTATACAAGAGCATACAACACCAAGAGTGAATTCTAGTGATAACTATGGGCTCCGGATGATGATGTGTCAGTACAGGTTCATTAATTATAACAAATATACCACCCTGGTGGGAGATGTGATAGTGGGGGAGGTAAGCTTGTGTGGAGATGGGAGGGTGTATGATAAATCTTTGCATATTCTCATTTTACTCGGAACCAAAAACTGCTGTAGGAAAAATAAAGTCTTAATTTAAAATAAAAAATACAATAAAAGGAATCATGTATCTTCCTGAGAATATGTATCTTTCTAAGATTGTATTGCTTCACATAGAATGAAGCATTTGAGATCCATCCCATGTTGTTGGTATGTGGATCATGTGTTCAGTTCTTTGTAATTACTGGGTAATACTCCACCGTTTGGACATACCACAGTTTATTCATTTGCCAAGAGATGGATATTTGGGTTGTTTTCAGCTTTGGTGAATACAAATAAAGCTATTAGACACATTTGCATGCAGGTTTTTGAGTGCACATATGGCTTCGTTTCACTTGGATAATGCCTAAGGGTCAGATTGTTGAGTTGCATAGTAAACATTTCTTTAATTTCATAAAAAACAACCAAAGCATTTTTCAAAATGACTAACATTTTATATTCCCACCAGTGGTGTCTGAGATTTCCACTTGCTATTTATCCTACTCAGTATTAATTATTGAGTTTCTTTGATTTTAACTATTCTAATATTTGTGTGGTGGTTTCTGACTATGGTTTAAATTTACATTATTCTAATGAAATAAAGATATTCAACAGTTTTCATGTGCATATTTGCCATTTCATATATCTTCCCTTATTAATGAAATGCTTGTTTAAATTTTTGCCCAGTTTTAAATATTTATATACATCTATATAAATAGCTTGCTGTGTTTAAATATTTAAATTAAGAAAGAGTTAACAAAATCAGTTTCTATAAGTTTTTCAGTGAGATTTATAAAAAGAGGAATAAAGTGATAAAACATTTATTGTCACCTTTAAATTTTGAAAATAACAGAAATCTCAAAAGAAGGACGTTACTGAACAATCAAAGAAATAGAAACTGAATTTAGTGGTTTTATTATTCCAGCAAAGTATGGACCAAAAGTACTAAGAGGAATGCTGTAAAAAGAACAAGTTATAGAAAGTAAAAGCACACTTAGCTCAATATTAATCTCATAGAGGTATGAAAGAGTAACATGTGGAGGCCCTGAGTGGCTAAACTAGTTTTTAAACTAATATTTAAAAACAAACAAAAACAAACAAAAAAAATCTTTGGTTTACTTCCTATGTAAGATGTTACCTTCTGTGTGTTAAAGCTACCTATGGGTTTTCAGAATTTCATACAACTTTCTAGAGCAATAGTGCTGTGAATGCCTTTCTTTGGAAGTGCCATGTATTATAATCAAAATATCTATCTATCTATCTATCTATTTATCTGTAGATCTATCTATCTATATTATAGATATTTATCATATTATCATATATATGATAATACACATATTATCATATATAGAATATATATTTTGTATATATACCTATATAAAATATATAGATATAAATTTTATATATATACAAAATTTATTTATTTGAGAGAGAGAGTGAAAGAGAACAACCAGGGGAGCTGCAGGCATAGGCAGAGGGAGAAGCCGGCACCCCTCTGAGCAGAGATTCCAACCCCCCAATGTGGGGCTCCATCCCAGGACCTGCGATCATGACCTGAGACAAAGGTAGACACTTAACCAACTGAACCACCCAGGTGCCCTGAGGAGATACTTTCTAAAATAGTTAAATTGAAATTCAGTCTTTCAGAACTATCATTCCTCATGGAGAAATTCAGTCTCTGCAAATTGTATTTTAGAGGTTTTACAAATAAATTATGATAGCTTAATATGTTCTTTTGCTGATAAATGTTGAAAGGTTGAAAATACATACAGCTCTAACATGAAACACTCTAAGACTAATCCCAGGGAGAATCTCTAAGGTAGTTCTCTATTGTACCTGATATGTTTGTTAAGCATATGTTTTATTGGAGGGGTTGTGGGATCAAGCCTCAAATCAGGTTCTCTGCTTGGTGGGGAGCCTCCTTTTTTCCCTCTCTCTCTGCCTGTCTTTCTGCCTACTTGTGCTCACTGTCTCTCTCCTACCTTGCTCTCTCTGTCAAATAAGTAAATTAAAAAAAAATCTTTTAAAAAAGCAAAAATGGGGGGAAGAGGGGTTGGGAGAGGGTGGTGGGGTTACATTATATGTTTAAATAAAGCTTAAATAAAATAAAATAAAATAAAATAAATTAAAAAAACAAAAAAACAAAAATGCTACATTAATGGTTTTGTTGTAAGCCTGGAATATATTTTGATTTTCCACTAACTTCACAGGAGAAGTTGTAGTATTCTTAGTGTTTTATTCCTTCTAGAAAACAAAATCTTCCCAAGACTTTCCTTCCTGAATGGTGTTTGATACAGTTACAATGATGTTATTTCCCAGAATTTACACTGTCAGAAATAAGAATGTGTGGATTTCCAAGTCACACTGAACATACACTTGAATGAGTCAGATTAATGATGAAAATAAACACACATGGGGAACTGAACAGTGAAAATGGTTGACTGATTTTTTTAGCTTAATGGATTTGTCTATGAATTATGTAATATCTACTACCATTATTCAGAAGAATCTTCTTTCCTGTTTTTAATGGACATATAATATCTAATGATCAAAAATCCTATCTGGATTATATTTCATTACTTTTAAAATGAATTAATCTCATCTATTTCTATCCATAAAACGGGAAGCCATCAATATATCTGGAAATAAGGTCATGCTAACTTGCCTAATAGTTAATGCAATGTAGCAATACTACAAATGTTGTGGGGAAATACCATGTTCAAAAATAGGAATACTTTCAGATGTTTCCTTATAAAACCCGTGGATATTCCTGTCATTTGCAGAGAGGGATAACCTGCAATCAACAGTATAAAAAAGATACTCATCACTCTTTTTTTTTTTTTTAAGATTTTATTTCTTTATTTGATGGAGATCACAAGTAGGCAGAAAGGCAAGCAGAGAGAGAGAGGGGGAAGCAGGCTCCCCGCTGAGCAGAGAACCTGATGCAGGGCTCGATCCCAAGACCCTGGGATCATGACCTGAGCCGAAAGCAGAGGCTTTAACCCACTGAGCCACCCAGGCGCCCCTACTCATCACTCTTTAATGTAATTTTGTGGCTTTCTGAAAAGATAATATCTCTGTTATGTTTATCAGTAACTGTTCATCCCCGTTCTGTGCAAACTGAAGTTAAACGTACAAGATTACAATACACACACCACACACACCACACACACCACACACACACACACACCACACACACCACACACACACACACACACACACCACACAAACTTGCATGCATGCAGGCATGTGTGCACATACTCAAAACAAAACATTTAGAGGAGTGAGAGGGTAAGTACATAGATTAAGCACCTACCCTTAGCACTAAAGCATTCAGCTCGTAAACAAAAGCTTTGGTAATGGTTTGTCTCTTTTGAATTAAATTTCATTTAAAACTTTCCTTCACATAGATCGTATGATGATCGTGAACTCTAAGAATGTTCTGACTTATTGCCTCACTGATCATTTAATTGGAACCACTTCTATTTTTAGGAAATAACTTAGTCACATATTTAGGATTCTACTATGCTGCAGGAAAGCTTTTTGCTTCACAGTAACTTGATCTGACTTAAGTAAATCATTTTGATCTTATGTGGGTGGGTTTTTCTCTCCTACACTCAATTTCTCCATTGTGAAATCATGGGATTTTCTAAAAATCTCTTTTAATGTTGTTTGAAAGTATTTATGTATTATCATAACAATTCCTAGTTAACAGTAAATCTAGGAATAAGTTAAAGGTAAGTGTAGGGAAATCATTTAAAAAAGACATGTCAGGTGCCTGAGTGGCTCAGTGGGTTAAAGCCTCTGCTTTTGGCTCAGGTCATGATCTCGGGGTCCTGGGATCGAGTCCCCAATGGGGCCCTCTGCTCGTCGGGAAGCCTGCTTCCCCCTCGCCCTCTTCCTGCTTCTGATCGCTGTCTGTCAAATAAATAAATAAAATATTTATTAAAAAATTAAAAAAAAAAGACATGTCAGAAAATGAATCAGAAAGACTTTCCATTGTTCCAAAAGTTGTGAGGACTATGGATTTTAGAGAAAGACTGAAAGATGACATGCATGCTATGCATTTTCCCCTTAAAAATTGGTTGTTGTGTGAGGGGAACTAAAAGAATTCTTACAAATCATGTAGCTAGAGTATTTTAGCTTTACCCAACTGATAGGATTTTTACAGTTCTGAAAATCAAGTATTTTTTGTCATTGGTGAGAAGCTGATGAGACTGCTTGAGACTGCTTGACACTTGAGACACTGAGATGGAGGAAGTGATCGCTTTGAGAAAGAGGATGAAACCATTCAGGTGCTCCATAGTTGCTGCTTGTTCTGAGTTTTCAGCCTGTGACATAGACATGTGCACTTCCAAGGTGAGTGATAACTATCCCTTGACATTTTGTGATAAACTGGTCGTATCACAAAACTTCTTGGGGTAACAGAGAGAATCAGAAGTTCTGTCACCCACCGACCCTTAGAAATATGCACACAGTGAGTTCACTTTGTTCTTTAAAGATTTTATTTGTTTATTTGAGAGAGAGAGACACACACAGAGATAGCAGCAGAGATAGTGAGAGAGAGCAAGAGCAGGGAGGAGAGGGAGAAGCAGGCTTCCTGTTAAGCAGGGTGCCAGGACCCTGGGATCAGGACCTGAGCTGAACGTAGATGTTTAGCTGACTGAGCCACTCAGTCCCTACAGTTCAGTTTTTATTTAACATCTACATCCATTGCTCCAATCAACACACCAGAAAGCAGTCAAATGTCAAAATTACTATGTGTCTCCCATCTATATCTGCCCCCTGTAGGTGCACAGGTTTGCAAAACTATTATATTATATTTTATAAGAAAACCACTTAGTGAGTTTTCCGACCAGATATTTTAAGATTCATGGATATGGAGTCCATTAGAAATTATTATTCTAGAGGAATTAAGGGGATGGCTTTTTCTATTCTGTCAGGGTTTTTGTAAATTCACTATATAACATGAAAGAAAAATATTTGCATATTTTAACAAGGAATAGAAATAGAAAGCATTTATTAGCATATAAATTATTCTTTTTATTCTAGTCAAAAAGTGTAATAGACCTGTTCACTTTTGTTTTCCTAGATTAAGTCTTGTGCAAGCATTTTAGTGTAGTGAGCGAACTAAGTGAGTGGTACTCAATTTGACCATATATCTAGAGACTTCAAGTTCTTTTGCCTGAGGACCTCTATTAATTTATTTTATGACTAGAAGTTCTTCAGTGTAGTGACTTCATTCCTTTTAATCAAAATAATATTTTTCTTCCAATTCATGACTGCAATTTAATCAATATATTTGAGAGGCAGCAGGATACATTTTTTGGAGTTTGAGCATCTCACGAAGACAATCTTATTTCCTTTGCTAGACCATTTAGTTCCTTCCAAAATATTGACATTCTTCAGATCAAGATATTTTTCTACCTTGTATAAGAGTAAAGTCTTCCATGTACAGTCTTGTGGACTTTGCAGATTTCATTAGTAAGGAATCTGCTTTTGTAACTGAATTGTGTAGAATAAACACACAAACATGCAGACTGACTAGTAGAGAAGAGAGCATGGCCTGATTCAACATAACATTGCCTTTGAATTCCAGGAATTTAAGAGGAATGATGTCTCAGTTAGTTTGGGCATCTCTAACAAATTGCCGTAGACTAGATAGCTTATAAACAACAGAAATTTATTTCTCTTAGTTTTGCAGGCTGAGAAATATAAGATCAAGATGCTGACAGGTTCAGTGTCTGGTGAGAGCTTGCTTCCTGGCTCATAAACAGCTGTCTTCTCTCTGTGTCCACATAGGGCAGCAGGAGTGAAAGGTCTCTTTGACAAGGCACTGATCCTCTTCCTTAGGTCCCTCTCTGCCTTCCTGATCTAATCTTGTCCCAAAAGGCCTCATCTCCTCTTACCATCACATTGGAGATTAGGTTTCAAACTATAAATCTAAGGAGATACATTTCCCATTTTCTTCTTTTTTTATTTGCATTAGTATCTTAATAACTGTTCTATAAAATGAAAGAACAAAATTAAAGCATAGCATTTTAATCACTAATAATCTGAGTTTCTAATACAATGAACTGTGGCATGGATGAAGTTTGTTTAAGTTATTATAAATCTATTCCGATTGTCTTTTACTTAGATAAACATATAAAATGTGAGCCAGAGTGGTATTATTATCCTTGAGGTTAAGTTCTGATCATTTTAAATCATATATTTTAAAAGATAACATTGTTGCTCTTTGTCATATGTAGATTCTTCACCTATGACTCATTTCTTTAGTAATGACTTTTTAAATTTACCCTTTCCAAATATTTATGAATCACTTTTATTATTTTGCTCAAGTTTTACTAAAGATTAAAAGCATAAAAGTATTCTTTTGAGTCACAACATATAACTCAAACCCAACAAACCTCCCAATCTTCAAAACCCAAACCAGCCAAATGTTTTTATCCCCCAAATTATTAAAGTCACTTGAGGAAACAAATCAGATTACATAAAAACAAAACAAAGCAAAAACAAACTAACAAAAAACACTGACTACATCAGATAAAGTACCTGAAATGAATATTACAAATAGGAAAGTTTTATTGAAAGATTCAAAGGTGAAAGACATCATTAGGGAAAGTGTCTGAGAGTAAGAAGAAGGGATGAGAATTAGCAATGTGGATGAAAAAATAATTTTAAAAGCTAGATATCTGTCCCAAAAGGCCCTGCCACAGGGAAGTATAAAGGTGAAACTTAATTGTGTGCTAAATGCTTAAGTGTTCTCTATTTCCAGGGTGGTGTAAGATCCAGCTGACTGGAGAGAAATGTAAAGAGTTAAATCCTAACTTGTGATACAAATGGAAACGAGAATATCTTACTAAAACAAATGCAAAGACAGCAAAATTACATGAAAACAAGGTAAAAAAAGGATAAGTGATTTATGGGAAGTGATATTAATTTTGTGATAAGTACAATTATATAATGCCCTAATCTTTTTTAATTAACATATAATGTATTATTAGCCCCAGGGGTACAGGTCAGTGAATCGCCAGGTTTGCACACTTCATAGCACATACCTTCCCCAATGTCCATAACCCCACCACTCTCTCCCTACCCACCTCCCCCCAGCAACCCTCAGTTTGTTTTGTGAGATTCAGAGTCTTTTATGGTTTTTCTCCCTCCCGATCCCATCTCGTTTCATTTCTACGGCCTAAACCCCCCATGTTGCTTCTCAACTTCCTCTTATCAGTGAGATCAATCATATGATAATTGTCTTTCTCTGATTGACTTATTTCGCTAAGGAAAATACCCTCTAGTTCCAACCACATCATCGCAAATATGCCCTAATCTTTGATTAAAATTATACACTGACAAAACTGATGTCAAATGGCAGGAACATTATAACAATATTTATACTTTTACCTTCTTTTCATAGTTTTCTGTGGTCCCTTTTGTAAAGTCCAACCAAACATTGATGATATTAAAGCTTCATTTCTGAGCAAAATCAGATTTCCTCATTATATTACCCACCACATATTAGATGTTAAATTATTTAAATATTGCCACTTTAATGATTATAAATTTGGTGTTAAACTTTTAGGTTTATATTTATATTATAGACATAGATCCTTAATCTGTCATACATATTATGAATCTGCTTTTCAAATTCAAAATGTATATATTGACATTAGTCAAGGTGACTTTTGATATAAAATGTTAGAAATTTGTTTCCCATCCATAATCTGCTGAATTTCCAAGGTTAGTTAAAAATGGATAACCTTTATCTAGTTTCCACATTCTTCTCATAAAATGTCTTACAACTTTTTAAATTAAAAAATAGATTTTAATTTTCAGTTATGCTAGCATATAAATCTGAGTAAATCATTAACATGTTTAGTCTTAATTTCATTGCTTGCAAAATAGAAATGATGATAATATCTCAGTTCTATTGTAAAAATCAGCTTTATTATAAAGGTTACATCTCACAGCATATGTAAATAAATCCCGTGGTAGACTATAAACACTATTGCAAAATGCCAGTTATTTTAATAAAGTAATAGGAAGATAATCAGGAGTCATAAATAAACAACTTCCAAAGATGTTTTTTTCAATCTTTATGGAAAAGCTATTAAATTATAGTATAATTCCAGGAGGCAATTTAGTGCTTGATATATTTGCTAATCAATTTGGATATTGCTGCCTAAGGATTTATGTTTTGTTTGAGTTGTTATAAAGTTATAACTTTAAAATCTAGTTTACTTTATATGAATTTATGACCTCATTTAAAAATATTCTAAGACACTTTAATGTTCTCAGGCAGTGGTGAATTTCATGAGTTAATGATACATTGGGTTAAGAAGAATTTCCTGTTTTCTGTTTTGGGTGCTTTGCTGTTTTTGCAGTGTGCCTCTAATTTTATGAGAAAGTTACATGGAAAACAAACAAAAAAAACTGTGACAGTGTGAGGCTGTGTACCAAATGCCTTTGGGAAAAACTATCTAGCTTGTAAATAATTTCAAAAAAATTTCAGGAAGCAAATATTTAAGAGGAGAAACAAGCAAATATTTGTTTGAATAAATAAATGAAAATCAATGTTTTTAGTTATAAAAGCAGCAATACTTCTGTTCCTGCTCAGACTTCATTCATATCTTCTTCCTGACTAATCAAAATCAGAAAAGGGAATTTATGGAAATTATGCTTGTGGTGAAGTTTTAGTCTCTCTTAATAGGTCCTTACACTTTGGCCTCACCCTGCTCAATCTTCAGCTACCTCACTCCCTCCTGCCTGGAGCTCCCCAGGATCAGATTCCAGCAGGGACTCTCAAAACCCCCTTAGCCAGACAGATGTCATTTCCTGGGACTGGAATTCCCTGCCCTGCCCTTCTTAGTTTGAAAATTCCTTTTCTGTTTTTTTCTGATCCCTCATGGGACATTGGCTTTTCTGTGACATCTTCAAGACTTGCCTACTCCTAATTATTACTCATACCTTTCTGTCTCATGTTTCTCTGCCTTTTATATTTAGCTAAGTTCTAGTCTTAAGCTATGTCTGGTGAATTATAATTTTTTTTTAGTTTTAGGACTAAAACTTGTGCAGGCTGTTTTTTTCTCAGTGAGTGATATTTATACAGAAGCAGAGACACACAAAGACTGAAACAAAAACAGGTACATCTTAATACGCTTTCATTTTCTCCTGAAAATCCATGGAATGAAACTGGGAATTTCAATTCCTGATGGCCCTTTGCACTGTAGAGAAAGACTACCTGAGAAGGGGCAGGGTGTGTTCTCCTGACAGTGATTGCTCTGGAGAAAGAGAGAATCTTTTCATTAAGCAAAAGAAGTATGGGAATGTCTCTCTGAGGGATTCAGAATGCACAATGGCAGCCACATGGCTTAGGATGAGACCTGTTTTCTCAGGCTGCACTGGAAAGAGGCCTTAACTAACCTTTCCCTTCAGAGTATGAGTCTTAATGAAAGCAAGCAGACTGGCCAGGATGCCTGCTGTTTCAAGGGTGGCCAGTGGGGTGCCCAGAAATTTACATGTTGAGACTCTTCAGATGAAAATACTAATTCTTTCAAAAGCCAAAATGAAAGCCAAAACATATTTACATTTTAAAACATCAGCAAAGAAATCTACATCCAACCTATAGTATTATAAGCAAGTTTCATGAGCTACTTAACTTCATCTACTTTAGAAGACATTTTACAGATTAAAGAAAATTGTTTTGTAAAGTGATATTTCTTGGATTTATGGGATCTCAGAGAAAGGTGGTATTCCCAGGGACCC
This sequence comes from Taxidea taxus jeffersonii, assembly GCA_003697995.1. Classification (NCBI taxonomy): domain Eukaryota; kingdom Metazoa; phylum Chordata; class Mammalia; order Carnivora; family Mustelidae; genus Taxidea; species Taxidea taxus. The sequence goes on from RCUC01106853.1 coordinate 57,758, forward strand.
AACAGCAAAACACCTTCTTGTGCTGTATTTTAAATTATTTATTTGGTTGTACATTTCTCCCACTAAACCAGGAGCTCCTTGAGGTCAGTAGGATGGAATGAAAAACACATGGACTTTGGTGGGACTTGACCAGGTGTTTAACTACTGGCTATGTGACCTTGGGCAAGTTATTTAACTTTCTGAGCTTTGTTTTTGTTTAATCTGTAAAACCTCCCAGAAATTATTTTGCAAAAGCCTGCCACATAAGACATATGGTGCATATCTGTGGAGTGAATTAATGGAATAATTAATTCATTAATGATTCTACATATGAAAGGATTTTCAATGCTATTTATTAGTGTTGGTGTGAAGGTGAGCAAAAACGTTCTAACTTTAAATGTAAAATGTGCTTTATAAAATCATATGATAATAGGATATTCAGAAAAATTTCCAGGCTACTTAACCTCAGTAGTGAGGCAGAGGGGGCATTTCAGAAACATTTAGTTCCTATGCATGCTAGGTTGTCTCCAGAGGGGCTTCTGTTAGGTTGGAAATTTCTTTACAAGCCTTGTAAGTACCATAAGTAATGGTACTTATCTCCTGTTATTATACGGTATTGAAATATTGTTAATTATTTTTCTCATAGTCTCTGTATCCAACGTAAGACCTAATTTTTCAGCCAAATAACTCTATCTGCAAAGAATGAAACTGTCACCTGAGGTTCTGTGAATTTTTAGGGTCCCCAGGGTCTAAAGCTGAACCTGGAAATCACCATGATTTCCCACTACAATTTATACTTGGGAAATGCCAGCATTAAGAAGATGGAGCATGGTCACAGAAGGAATTAAAGTTGAATTGAGAAACAAAATTAAGTGAATTCATTATCTTCAGAAGTAAATTTTGTCTCATTTGAAATTAATGTCTGCAATTATTCAATGTGTACTGAGTTATGAAGTCACAAGATAGAGGAATCAAGATACACAAGGTAACTTCAGACCTTGTGTGTTTTATAGTCAGCTGGTGCCTGTATGGTGGTTAATTAAAAAAAAAAAAAAATAGGACTAACTTCAAGCCAGGAAGATATGTTTGCTGACAGAAGCTTGTGGAAAGAGACTGACTTAAAAGGAGCTACTTGTTTGGAGCAAGGAAAAGTTGCTGTAAAGACAAATATTGTCAGAGTGCAAGTCCTGTGGTTAAGTTCAGATGAATGAACACATCACTTTTGCAATCATAGGAAGAGCAAGCATAGGAAGACTAAGGAGTTTTGTCTGAGAAGTAGAAAAAGGAATTATTTGTGGAAGGTTTATGAAATAGGGTGAGCACTTTTAATGAAATTTTTATTAAAAAGATGGGCTTAGTTTTTAAATCTAAAAACATAGAAAATATCCCCTTCTACCACTTCCATTCCATCAGCAGAATTGGTGAAGCATTTTAATAGTCAAGAACTCAATTCTTATCCCCCAACTCCATCAACTAGGAGAGGTGCAGAGAGCACTCCAGACTTCACATGGAATATGTTAATCTGATGCATAGTGTCATGCTTTGTTAATGGTTCTGATACATCATGAAATACCTAAATTTTCTTATCTTTAGTTTTATAATGTATAAAATTCTCTTAGGAACAGAAAAAAAAAAAACACATACACCTCCCCCACACACCTATCTGGATAGTCTCCAAAATTCCCACACTGAACCTTTTTTCCTCTTTTAAAATTTGACCCATTTTGATATATGCAAAATTACCAAGGCAATTAGCTGAAACCAATTTGATTTTTAAATTTTCTTATCTGACATTACACAAGGAGAGCTGCCTTATTATTAAACATAAAATTTCACTATTTCTTTACATCTGATGATAAATGATGTATCACTGGGGAAAAGTGTCATGATTTTTTTTTAACATTACAAAATTGGATAAAATTTGAACTTCTATTCCTAAAAATAAAATGATTAGATTATAATAATTGTCTCATAAATTTTAGATAACATCCTCAAATGGCAAATCTGTCATTGTCTTATACATAGCCCCCAAATCCTTTTATGGAACAATTAGGAAGCTGGAACTCCATCTATTACTTTTTCCATTATGTCATCTTGCTTGGTGTGAAAATTGAAAGAGCACTGAATATCTGAATATAGCATTCTGTGTTGGAAAGACCGCTGAAATGGAAATGAGGGAAGTCATGTTCCAGTCCTTCTAGGACTAAAACAGCCACAAGAACTTGGGCCCATCATTTAACGTCTATGTATTTTTATCACACATAAAATAAAGAAGCAGGACTAAATGGCCCATTTTAGATTTAAAAAAGGCAAGTTATCCTTTATCACCTAGGCCAGATACCCAGAGATCAAACTCAGGGAACTGGGAGTCATTCTAGTTGTGAAATCTAGAATGATCTACTACTACTTTTAGTAATTTCCTACTACTCTTAGTTTCTAATTAATGGATATAGATCTTTATCTCTTGCCTGCACTACTGGAACAGTCCTTCATGTGTTTTCCCTCTGTTTCCTTAGTGTTGTTGACCTTCAGTATACCTTTTGCCATGCAGCCTGAGAGCTCTCTCTAAAACAGAAAATTAAGGGTGACTACCCCACTTAAAATGATTTAGCTGCACCACCTTAGAATGCTATTCAAGGCCCTTTATAATTAGTCATCCCTCTGCCTCACTTTCTGGTGTCAGTTCTTTTTATTATTTTTTTAGAAAATTTTACTTATTTATTTGAGAGAGAGAGAGAGAGAGAATGAGAGAGAAAGCATGAGAGGGGAGAGGTCAGAGGGAGAAGCAGACTCCCCACCGAGCAGGGAGTCTGATGTGGGACTTGATCCCAGGACTCCAAGATCATGACCTGAGCTGTAGGCAGTCGCTTAACCATCTGAGCCACCCAGGTGCCCCAGGTGTCAGTTCTTACCATAAAATTAACCCATACCTTGATCACCTTGCCTTTCTTTCCCCTAAATTGCCTCCTTTATGATGGCAGCAGGGAAGGTAAATCTTGATGCATTGGTTTAGGTTGCTTTAACTCTCTGGGCTACTCTTCTTTCTGTGCTGAACAGAAGTCCTAATGAACTATTTCTCTTGAGACTGATCTTAAGCATCATTCTACTCAAGGAGAATTCTTGCTCCTTTCATTACTCCACATCACCTCTTTAAAGGAGAATTTGTTCCTCTATTGTGCCCTCTGACTTATACTTATATCAGAGCACCTATTTCATTTGATTGCTGTATGTAGTTATGTATGCCTATAAAGGTGCTTATCTCACTTTAATTTTTATTCTCATCTCTGAGAATTAGAGCTGATGGCTTGACATCTATGTTAAATGCATGAGAATTGCCATTGTAAAGGTGAAGCACTCTTCTCTTAGACAGCATTTGATAATAGCATAATTTATTGATATCTTATTGACTCCGTTTTTTGTATATGTAGAAAGAAGAAGTTATGGAATTTTAATATCAGATTCTGTAAGTATTGGTTAAAAAAGTACACAGAGATGTATATCCAATGGTTTGAAGAATTAATATTTCTACTTTGTTTATTTCAATGATCTGGTGTTGTAAAACTAGGGGTTAATTTGAAGTTGTCTTAGCACAGGTTAAGAAAAGGGCTGGCTTATATTATGTTGAATCTTTTGAAATTTCACTGTTAGATGCCAATATAGTAAGAAGTCTAATGTCTCCTTGGCTTCAGTGACATACTTACATGAGCCAATTCTATATGTGCTGATTTTTAAATAAAATTATATTCCTTCATGTTTTTTTCTTATGATCTGAGACTCAAACCATATTCTTCCTTTCTTTTTTTCCCCTTAAATATTTATTTATTTATTCATTAATTCATTCATTTATTTATTGGCAGAGGGAAAGAGAATCTTAAGCAGGCTCCAAGCCTAGTGCAGACCATGATGAGGGACTCAATGTCATGACCCTGAGATCATGACACAAGTTGAAATGAAGAATTGAACTCTTAATAGACTGAGCCACCCAGACACCTCTCCCCCTATTTAAACATTCATTAAGCAACATCTCAGCCACTCACTGTATTAGAAAACTGACAATCAAACATGAACATACAGGGACACACATATACACATACTGTCAGAAATTCTGAAGCTTTATACACTAAGAAAGGCAGAGGAATAAAGAAACACTTATTGCAAATATAGTAACTATTACAAATCAGAAGAAGATGACAACATCTCTTTATGGTAATACATTTGCAGGATTCTTAAGACTGATGTAATTCACCAGGCAGACAAAAGGAAGAAGGTATTTCTGAGAATAATAGACACAAAGACTCAAATGTAAAAGAATACTACCTTCAGCTTATCCAAAATGCAGAGTTTTAGGGGGAGTAGTAGAACAGGAGACAGAGAGTTAGTTGTTTGTAGGTGATTTTGTGAAATCTTTCCTGCTATGCTGAGAAGGATTAGGGCTCCTGATACAGTTTACAGAAAAAGGGAATCATTAAAAATATATTAATAGGGAAGGGATGTGTCATATGAGCCTTTTAAAATGGTTACCTTATCTGTAGTATAGTCTGGAAACTGAAGAAATGAAGGACAGTTAAAGGACTCTTATAGTAATTCAAGTGAAGATTGATGAAGGTACATTCAAACTTGTTCATAGGAAAGGAGTGGTGGATAGGAGGACCTAAGAGATTTTTTTTTAAGTGGTAAAAACAGGAATTAGTGACTCATTAAGTATAGGAGATGGAGAAATGAAAGGCAATAATCCATTTTGGGGTTAGGAAATCTACGAATGTTGATGCCTACAAGGAAACAATAGTAAAGAGGAAAAAATAAATGAAAGAAGAGTTTGGGTTTGTTTATATTATATTTGGAATGCCTTTAGGGCATAAAAGTTATTATATTCTGAAGAAAACAAGAAATATAGATCTGTATGAGCTAATATTCTATTAGTCTTAGTTTACTAGAAAAACCCACAATCTGACTTAACCACACAGTTGTTGATTTTCCTCATCTAAACACAAATCTGAAGATGAGAAGTGGCTGGTATCCCTCTGCTGCCCAATTATGTTAGGACCTGCATTTCTTCCATTACCTTGTTTTTGTTGTTGTTGTTGTTGTTTTGTTTAGTTTTCTCATTCTGGTCACACAGTGGTTACAATATGGCTTTTCTCCATCTTCTACAGTCATATTATAAGCAAGAGGGATAAGTATGGGAGGACAATGATAAAATCTGAAACAAAAATACTTTGGAAAACTCCCCAGAAAGAAGACAATTTCTGAAAAATAGCATGAAGAGTTCTGCAGATGTACTTTTCAACAAACAACCAAAGGTGATGATGATTATGTCTTTAACATAACAACAACAACAACTGCTGTAAAATCTCTGGAAATCTTCTGAAGATAACATTGCAGATGAATTTTCTTGAATTATTTATTCAAATAAATCTATAAAAGAGTAATAGTTTGTGGCACTTAGCACCCTTCCTGGACACCCAGAACATCATGATGGAAGCTGTACACTGATGCATGTAACCAAGAAGCTGGGTCTCCCTCTCTCCCAGCTCTAGTCAAGTTCTACAATAGCTCTCCAGGAGGAACAGTCCAGAAGCATTTCTAATCCTTCCCAGCTCTATGTTGCAGAAGGTAGATTCTGGGCAAGTACATTGGGTCCTTGCCTCCATTCAGCCATAAGACTCTACCTCGATACAGACTGAGAATTGTGGAGCTCTAAATACCTTTGCCCATTTACATTTAGAGTTGAGGTTCTGTGCTAGGAAATGAAACTATGGAGTAGCAGAGACACTGACCCAGCCCAGAATGCTTCTCTTTAAGAAGGGCATCACCCAACAGAAGGGTCCACTATCCCCACTCCCAGTTCTAAGTCAGTGACATAGATATTTTTGCCTCAAGGGAAATGTAGGCTATACAGACAGAGGTCTGCAAAGGTCTCCCCAAAGTAACTGATTTAATTCTCCCCAAAGTACCCCACAGAGTGTGGTGTAGCTCAAGCCTGAGTTTGCTCCCCAAGGGGAGGGAGAATTGAGTGGTAAACAATTAAGAAGAGGTCAATGTTTGTATGTACAATAGGCTAAACTTTAGGCCAGCTAATTTAACAGGGAGAACAGGGAAAAGTTAGTTAAGAAAGATTATCCTAGAGTCATAGCAATCATCAAAGACTGGCAACAGAATTTATTGCACAATTTATACTCTAAAGCATTATCAAAAACAATGGGACAATAGCTAGCAGTCAGTAGTGGTTAATAGCTAGGTATGATATCAAAAAAGGGACAGATTAACAAAGAGTTAAGGGAATTAAACTATCAAAGAAAACCCTGCTAAAGCCATTGTTATTCCAGGATGGCCATGCACATGTCCTGCATATTAGAGCTTTCACACTTTGGGGAAAATGAACTTTGTTAAAATAATCCAGCTAAATCACTGAGTAAATACACAAGCCAGTGACAACAATAAGCCCTGCAGAAAGGAGAAAGTATGACCCATGCACAGAAGGAAAACAGGCAACAGAAACTGCCTTTAAGAGGGCCTCCCTGATAGTCTTATCAGATAGACTTCAAAGTAACCACTATAAGTATATTCAGATAACAAAAGTAAAGCATGTTTAAGGAAATAAAGAAAGTTATGATGGCAACGTCCCATCAAGTAAAGAATATGAATAAAAATACAAATTTTAGTCAAAATAAATAATCAAAATTATAAAAAATAACAGAAAGTCAATTCAGAAGTTGAGAAGTACAAGGTTACAAATGAAAATTCATTAGAAATTCATGAGTCTATTTGAGCCAGTAGAAGAGTCAGCAGACTTGAAGATAGATTGACAACAATTAAGCAATACGAAGAAAAGACAGAAGACAGAATGAATAAAAATTAAAGAAACTCAGAGAAAATTTAGGACACTGTCAAAATGCAGTGGGAACACTAGTAAGAGAGGAGACAGAGAAAGTAATAAAAACATATTGAAGAAATAATGGATGAAATTGCAAATTTGATAAAAATATTCATCTATGTACCCAAGAATCTCAACAATCCCCAAGCAAAATAAATGCAAAAGATTCCTAAGACACATTATAGTAAAGGTTGAAAAACTAAGACAGAAAATATCTTGAAAGCAGAATGGCATAAGTAATTCAATATGTACAAAGACTTCCAGTAAGATTAATAACTGACTTCTAATCAGAACCAATGGACATGAGAAGGCAGCGGGATGACATATTTAAGTGTTAGAAAAAGAGAAATATCAATCAAAATTTTATGTCCAGGAAAACTACATTTCAACAATGAAATGAAAAAATAAAAAATAGAGATTTTGCTAGATTTGCTAGATCAACCAAATAGAGAGGAATTATTATCAGTAGACCTGTTTTCTTGCCTTAAAAAAAAAAAAGTAATTTCTTTAGGCTTAAATTAAGTAATTGCAAACAATACTTCAAGTTCATGTGAAAATAAAGATAATTGTATAACTGGTATATATGGTAAAAATAACCTACCTTTAATTACTTGTAAATGACAGCATAAATTTATATTTATTCAAAAAGGAAATGGTATAAAATAATATTTATATAACTGTACTGTTTGGCCTATAATAGTATAGAAATGTATACTTGACAGCAAAATGATGAAGGTGGATTTGAGTAAAACTCTACTGAATCAAAGAAACGATACCAGATGGTAACTCAACTCCATAGGAAGAAATGGTGATAACAGATATGGCAAACAAAAAGTTAATATAAGAAACTCTATAAATATATACTTGTTCTCTTCCTCTCTCAGCTTCTTTAGAGGATGTAAAATTATATAAAGTAATGTACTAATAGTTTTGTAACATATATAAGTATAACTAACTGATATTGAAAAGAAAGAGACAGTTGGAGGACTTTGTACTTCACAATTTCAAAACTTACTATCAAATACCTAAATATAAGAGGTAAAACTATAAAATATTTAGGAGAAAATATAAGGGTAAATCTTCATGACCTGAGGTTAGGAAAAACCTTTTAGATAAGACACCACAGCATAAGAAAGAAAAGTAAAGAAACTGGACTGCATCATAACTAAAAACTTTTTGCTTAAGAGAATCTCAACTAAATCAATCAATCAACCAAGATAAAATATTAGCAACTCACATAATTGATAAGGAATTTATATCTAGAATATATAAAATGACTCATAATTTAATAATTGAAGACAAATGACCCAACTAAAAAATGGGCAAAATATCTTGTCAGCAATCCTCAGTACTACTTTTATGTTCTGTAATTCACTAAAAGGACATTTTCTATGCTCACAGTTATGGTTTATTACACCAAAATAACAGAGATTAAGATCAGCAATGGATGAGGCTGAATAATATAGAGTCCATGAGAGGCCAAAGCGGAGTTTCCACTGTCTTCTCTTATAGGTGCCAAATGAACAGACTTCATTCTCCCAACATTGATGTTGACAATGGCACAAAGTATTTCCAACTAGGGATGCTTACCCAAGACTAGATATCCAATGTTCCATTGAAGTCAACCATGTAAGCATAAAATATGGGTGGGTTATTCTTAATTACTTAGCATCCAGTCACTCCAGAGGTCAAATTAATATCCGGTGGTCCAAGTCAAGGCTATAAGCCACATTTCAGCATCAACTATCTGGTGTAGCTCATATAAACAAAATCTTTTATCAGGTAGGATATTCCATTGTCTTAGAGGTTTTGTCCCAGAGCTGGTCAAAGACAAGAAGGTTCTTTGTTTTTTGGAATGTGTCAGGTTTGAACATCACAAATAACCCTAGACTGAAAAGATCTGATAGACATTTCTCCAAAGACAATATATATATTCTCAATAAGAATGTGTAAAGATAGTTGGCATTTTTAGCAATCAAGGAAATGAAAATCAGAACCACTATGTGACAGCACTTAATACTCAATAAGATGGTTATAATATAAAGACAGATTATAACAAATGTTGTTGAAGGTGTGGAGAAATCAGAATTCTCATATACAGCTGATGGTTATGTAAAATGGAGAGGTGGCTTTGTGTAGCAGTCTGGTAGTTCCTTAAAAAGTTAAACATTAAAATTAAAAGTTAACATATACAAAAAGTTTAAGAGTTAAACAAAATATTACCATTTGACACTAATGTTTGTATATGACCCAAAAATTCTATTTCCAACTGTACATACCCAAGAGAAATTAAAATCTATGTCCACACAATAAGTTAACATGAATATTCATAGTAGTATTACTCATAATAGCCACAAAGTGGATGTGACTCATATATCTATTAATTGATGAACGAGTAAATAAAATAGTCTATTCACATAATGGGATATTATCATCAGTAAAAAAGAATAATGCTACAACATGGATACATGGATTCCTTGAGAACATTATGCTAAATGAAACAAGCTCATCACAGAAGATTACATATTATCTGATTGCATTTATGTGAAATGTCTAGAATAGTCAATTCCATAGGGAAAGAAATTAGATTACTGTTTGCCTAAGGCATAGGAATTTCAGGGATAATGAGAATAAAGTTTTTTTGGGGGGGTGTTAAAAAGAATGTTCTACAATTGATTGTCATGATGGCTGCATAATATGGAAATATTTAAAAGCATTTAATTTTATAGTTAAAATGTACAAATTTTAGAGTAGGTGAATTGTATCTAAATAAAGGTGTTATACAAACAACCTTTCCAGAAGACATTTGTTTATATCTCATTGGTCAAAAATTTTATCACATGGCCATTTCCTGCTGTAAGTTTGGAGGTAGGTGTGGGGTGGCTATACTCAAGGAATAAAAGAAACTTTTAACTTGGTGTCATTGAGGATCTGATGAAATTTTGTAGAAGGGGAAAGGGAGATATTGAGTAGGTAAATGATATTATCTCCAACAGTGTCTAAAACTTTGATTAGCATGGAACCTGACAATCTTTAGGGTAGATGATAGATGCTCCCTACCCCAAAACAACGGAAGCTTCTCCTCTCTAATTATAGGCATCAAGGTGTATTTTTTAAAAGAACCACGTTTACTATCATACTTTACTATCCTGGTATTTGTTAATAAGGGTGATTTTCTATTTATTTAAAGCATACTATTATTCCAGACACCATGGACAATCCATGCACATGTAGCCATGAATATTTATTAGCTACCAGAATATATACTAAATAAATATATAATGTTATATATAAATGGTATATTATGTATTATATGCATATACTATAATACATACATTTTATATGTAAATATACATACATAGAATATGTATATATAATATACCTTATAAATACATTATATACAATACAATATTGCAATATTGTACAATATTAATTGTATACAATAGAATTAAATACAATATATATAGTGTATTTATGAGGTATATTATATATACATATATATGTATATATAATAATATTTAGGTTCATTTACATAGGGATGCAGTGTGGAAAGCATGTCTCTTGAAAAGCCTGGAAACGTGTTAGTCAATAACATTGGTTGTTGTCCTGAGTGGGCAAATATTAACTTGGTCAACACCATCATGCAACTAGTTAGTGACATAGCCTGACACCAGAAATCTTTATTCTTCCTTAGGTTAGGGTGGCTCTGAGAACTCCCTTCTTTGAAAGAGGAAACAGAGCTACACAGCCTATATCTCCATCTGCTAAATTTATATGTGAGATGATATTTTTAAAGTCCATATGGATTGGGGCACCTGGGTGGCTCGGTGTTCATCCCCTCCTTGAAACATTCAATTGTATTTTAGTGATTACCTTAATAATTCTAAATAATAATAAATTCTGCAGCCTGCTATTTTTCACTGTAGTATTATTCTAACATTTCTTCCCATACTTATCTCCTGCTGCTGGTTGTTGTCTTCCCATGTTTCAAATTATGTTATTTTTGCTGCCTCAAGTGGGACTGATGAATTCTTGTGCCTTTTGTTTGTGTTCTCTCTACCTAGAATTCCCTCTCTGACTCTCAACTTCCCCAAATCAGCTCACTCTTTAAGGTGCACTATTGATTATATTTCTGTCATACTGTGTTTGCTTAACCTGTCAACATTCCACCTTTCAATCTTGTTTTATTTGCATTTTTACATGGTATTTATGTTAATTTGCCTCAAGTTGTGAATATTTGATTAAATTTTGCTATGTAACTAAGATTACAAGTCTTCTTATTGAAGTAACCGTATCCCTATTTATGTCTCTAAAACCTGAAGTTCCACAAGGAAAAGATTCAAGATTTCAAATTGAGAGACTTAGTGAACTATGATTGAGAGATATTACATATAATTTTTGAATTTAATTATGCATTAATACCTTATGCTTTACCAATATCCAGCTACAAATCATGTTTCAATATAAGAGAAAATAGGACACGTAGGAGATGACTGTGGGAATACAAGTGTACCGGGGGTCAGGAGGATCCTGAGCAAATAAACACATCACTCAGTGAACTGGTACAACATATAAAATGAACTCATGAGAAAGAGTTTCAAAGTCTGACTACCCTATTTGAACTCATGAGGTTTTTTAGAGCCTGTTCATTTTCAAAGTGAAAGAGTTCCAAACATAGGCTTCTGCCACCTTTAGGGATTAAAATATTCATCCCAGTGAGAGGATAGAGCAGCTTTGAACAAAATCAACCACTTGTGGTTAGCAGAGAGGATGCTGAGGTCTTCACCTTGTTTGTTTCCAGTACCATGTTCATTCAGCCTTCTAAATATTAAACATAGGAAGATTGTCATTATATGTATGTTTAAAAATTAATTAATCTCTAGCTCCTGGGGCCAGGTATTACTTTCAGTAATTTTCCAGTCATTCAAAGTTTAAAAAAAAAAATCTACAATGCAGTTTTTTTAAGTTCTGTCAAACTTAGTGCTTTCCCTGCTCACAACAGTGTTAGAATTCACATCTGGAGAGCTGTAGGATAATGGGAGTCTTTAAAAACTAGTTATTCTTAAAAAATCAAAACATGCAGCTGTGGTATGTACAGCACTACATTGTTCTTCTGAAACATGAGAAAGAGAAAAACTGTTTAAGTCACATGATGGGTTATTATTTTGGTTAATATGAAATGTTCATCTGACAAGCTTATTGAGTTTGATTTGTGTGCATAGCCCCACAGCACATCCACCGTCTATCCGATCTCCCTTGTCCCTCCAAAACAGACATCAATAAATGTGCCATCTGAAAAAAACAAAAATAAACAACAACAACAAAAACCCAAGGAAAACACCTGGAGTATTAAAGTGTTTTAACCAGTATGATTTATGTTAATGGTACAGAAGAGAATATTTTTTGGTTCGCAAAAACATAACAGGCAATTGATGTGCCATATTGCAGTATGGTTTTAGCTATCAACATGTCAAGATTTAGTTTTGCTGTTAACATTTTACGATTTAGAAGGCTATAAGAATATGTGCAGTGTAGCAACAACACAGGCTTCATTCCCTTTGCTATATTTATTGGGCTTTCATTTTTCCCCCTTTTATAGAAGAAATTGAAAAAGAAAGAGAACAGGAGAGACAGACAGGCATCCACTCAATATATTTCATTTTCTTTATTATGTCAAGTAGTGAGAAATAAAAAGACAGAGAACTGAGTTCTTAATAGCCTATGCTCAGACCAAAGAGGATTCCAGACAGGGAGTCACAGTATATTTTTATTGGCTTATTATCTCCAACAGATAACCTGATCATGTCAAAAACTGTACCACTTGATCCCAGATCTTCATCAATTATAAGAGCCCCGAGGTTAAGGATGTATTATGCATGCTACTGGATTGGGAGTTCCTGGTGATGTTACCATATACACAAGTAACGGTGAGTGACAGGAGGGGAACATCATCAGAGGCTCAGATATTGTTCCTCAAGTTTAATTCTACCAAGCAATGGATTCAAATGAAAAGATAAGCCTTTAAGGCTGCAGGAAACAAGATTAAGTTGATGCATAAATAATAAATTAGGGTAAAATATTAATTTATTACATAATCAGGACTTAATCTCTTAACAAGGCCACTTTTGGCTGGTCATTATTTTTTGGCTTTACTGAGATAATTGGTGGTCCTCCAATATTGGTGGTCTTGAAAATACTGTCAATATCAATATTTATGTAACCATTGAGTCTCAAACTCAATTCCAGACATAAAGACTTAAGTTAATGAGATATGCAATATAGGTACACATAACTGTTTCATGACCAAGTAAAATACCTTAGACCCAGTATATACTTTTAAATGATACCCTACAATGAGCCAGATGGAGTTATTTTTTAAATAATTCTATTTCACAATTTTTTGAAAGGAAAGATTTTCCTTTTAAAATGGAAACAGCTATTCATCAAAAAGAACATTTTGTTCTTGGCTTAGTTTTTCCATAATGAACTCAGCATAAACAGAAGAAAGAAATTCTAGAATCTCTTTTATTTTTCTCCCCTGCACACAAAATTGGAGTCATTTGGACTTAAGAGAGAAAGAATACTTTTAAAAAAATGTGTGTGTGCATATGTTTGTGTGTGTGTGTATGCGCATATACCATTAAGTGCATTCTCACATGTAAAACTGATACCGTTTTCAGCAGTAAAATAACCCACTTTTTTTGGTCTTTAGATCTTACTCTTTTTCAGCATATGCAAGAATATACTTTAAAGCATGTTACATTGGAATAATTAAATGGTGGCTAGGTCAGTAATCATCATGTTAGTCTCAAAATTGACCTAACGATAAACAGGAAGACTTGCATGTGTATGTGTGCTTGTCAGAAAGAGGGTTAGGGGATGAGAAGAAAAGAAGGCACAGAAGAAGAGGGGAGAAAAGAAGAAAGTGAATATTTAGGATCAGGGACATAATATTTTTAAATAGGTAAGACAACAGATTTCATGTTCTCACGTTAAACTTTCTTACCAAAGGAAAACAAAACAAAACAAAACACAACAAAACACAAAAACTCCTCTCCTCCCCCAAATCCACAAAAGAACACAAGGAAATTTTGGAGGTGATAAGTATGTTTAATACCTTGGATGTGTTGATGGTAAACAGGTATAAGCACATGTCTAAACTCATCGAGTTTTCGCATTAAATTTGTGACATTTTTTAATATAACAATTAAGTCATAATAATACTAACAAAAAAATGAATGGAATATTTTCTCCTACACAGAGAGCAAGATAAACAGGAAAGTGTCAGCCTTCACTTGGCGAGTCATTCAGCTGAGAATTAGGTGTATAGATTGCTCCAAAATAAATTTAAAATTTACATGGAAGAGTAAGTCATTCCAACACTGGTGTGTTGATTATTGCTCACTCAATCAACTCCCTTATTTAGTTGAAAAATTCAAAATAGTTTTTTAAAAGGTAAACTGCAGAATCGTTATATGTTTGAGTTGTCATGACCTTGCTGTCAATATCTATCACCCCAAATACAGCCCATGCAATGGCCCTGTTATCACAATGCAGAGATATTCATTCAGCCTCTAGGACAGTGTTTATATTCTTACCAAGATGTTGAAGTGAGTATTTCTTATGCGTTAAAGTAGCAGAATTTAATTTCTCGTTTCAAATAGCACCATGATTTGGGCTGGGCCATGATTAGTTTATGAGTTTGTGGAGCTTTGAGAGTAGGAGCTTGGGAACAGGCCTTTTTCATTTTTGTATAAATAAGATAATAAATGTGAAGGTACCAGGTACATACCAAGCAAATATTCTACTTCAAAACCTTGTGGGAACAGGTGGGATATAAATAAATAAGATAAAACACTGATACCATGTATTGGGCTCAATTGAAAAAAATATTTATATACACACACAGATATAAGGAAAAGTGTATTTCAAGTATGGAGATTAAATATATACCTGAATGGATCTGATACATTTTGCCAAGTGCCCATATTATAGTACATAAAACAGGTCATTGTTAAATTATTTACAAATGATAAGCCATTAGAAAACCAATGTGGTATAAGAAAATATTATTCCAATGTAAAACAAAATTCTTCAAAGTGGCTATAATGAAAGGCCTAGCAATAGCCATTTCATAAAACAAATTCTATCTAACAGCATAGCAGCCCATAAAATGAAATTATGTTCTCTCTGTATATGTCAGTCCTGATGATATCTAATCAATAACTCTGCTACTGTCAAGTTCAGGTAGAATTTGTAGGGAGGAAAAAAAAAAACATGTTACATATGCTACCTATATTATTTCATAAGGAAACATCCCTTTATTTTAACCAAAATATCCTTTCAGAAAAGGCTAAGAGAGACAGTTGTACTTTTAGGTGAGTTATACTTTTTGTGACTTGAAATATTTTTAATATAGCTTAAAACAGGCTGAATAGAGAATTAAATATTTGCATTCATGTCTCAAAAACAGTTTAACAGCTTTACCTGTTTTATAGTATTTGCATAATAAGAAAGAAAAAGTGGAGAGGTATTTTCACTAAACATATAGCCATTATAGTCAATCACAAATATCAATTCTGTTATTTCTGGAGATTAAAGAACAACACATTTTTTTTAAAAAAAGATTTATTTATTTATTTGATAGACAGAGATCACAAGTAGGCAGAGAGGCAGGCAGAGAGAGAGAGAGAGGGGGAAGCAGGCTTCACGCTGAGCAGAGAGCCCGACGCGGGGCTCGATCCCAGGATCCTGGGATCATGACCTGAGCCGAAGGCAGAGGCTTTAACCCACTGAGCCACCCAGGTGCCCCAGGAACAACACATTTTTTAAAATCTGTAGTCTTTTATTAGAACTGAGTATTTTAATGTATTAATAAAAATAATATTATTATTTAGAGCCTTATGGTTTACAGTGTTTTTTATAATTATAGTAATTATTTAATACTATGTACGATGCATGCACTACACATGTACTATGTGCCATGTATAAAATATACATTATTACCCTGTAAGTGTATTAAAAAAGAGATTTTAAGACTTTAAGAGTTTTATTAAAATTTAAAAAATAATAGGAAGTGAGAATCATAATTTGTACCTCCATCAGCCTTATTCCCTGTAACCATAATGGTATACCCCACAAACATTATCCCATTAATTATGATGGGAGTGATTCGCTGTTACTCACACACACTTTACTCCTTCAAGTACTTTTGACTATCTTCCATTGACTTTGAAAGTTCACTTACACTGAGACCCAGCCAAAGAAACCTGTTCTGTTAAGAAAATGATATTGGATATCCCCAAGTGGACATGTGTTCTTTCCTTTTTGCCATAACATTTCAATTTCTTTTGAAGAACTCTCCTTCAGAAGTCCACTCTGTCCTGAAGTTGAGTTACTTTGTGTTCATAGCCCCTAGTAGAAAACACAGAAAACATAATATTTTTGACACTCAAATACCATGTTATTTGTTACAGTTTCTTATACCACACTTATTTGAGGGTTTCTGCAACCACATAATACACATCTAAAACAATACAAGATATGAAAATACTACCCTAGTGTAGAGTGTCTCTTGAATATTCCTTTTAATCTTTCAACTTTCACTGCTCTAATTCTACCGATTTGTCAACTCTTTTCTTTCCAACTGTTGCAGCACTGAAAGGATACTGCCTCTAGTCTCGTTTTACCCTCCAATATATATTGTCTAACTTGATGCCAGACTTACAATCGGAAAATATCACCATCTGGCTACAAATGCTCAATAGCTCTCTACTATTCTCAGAAAAATCCAAGATCTATATCTAGTATGGCATATGAAGCCCTCCATAATTTGGCTCCTCTGTTATTTGTAATACCTCTTACCACCTTCTCTCTATTTCTTTCCCTCTCCAGCCTCGTCACAGAATAGGTCAAGCCCATCTGTGCCTTTGTAAAGTAAACAGCCATTTTCCAGAAAAGCCAGGGAAGATTAAGCATTCCAAGCAGAAGAAACAACATGAGTAAAGATAGTGATTTGAAGTGGCACAGTATGTACCGTCGAGTGTTGCAGGACTGGAAAATATGAAGGTTGCTTTTATTTTGAGCCTTCGCTGATCTTGATTTAATGAAATTAATTATTCCTTCCTCTGTATCATCAACTGTGTCATTTGCCATCGTATTTATTTCTCTTGTTAAATGTACCTTCAGGATTGGATTTGTTTTGTATTTGTCTTTGCAAAACTAGAACTAAGCACAGAGTATGACTCATAGTAGGCACTTACATGTTTTGTTAAACTATTGAACTGTTGAGAAATGATTCAAGAATTTACTAATCAATTTCAGGATCTTAGATCACAAAAGTTTTAGAAAAACCCTTGAAAACGTTTTAAATATCATAATGCAGTGCGTCCTGTTATTCCAGCAATTGTGCTATGTATATAAAATGTTTACACTAGACTTTGTGACCCCAGTGGCTGCAGGGACATGAATTTCCATGAATATTAATTTTTTCAAAGCAATTAAAATTAATCACAGGCATCTCTTGGCAAGTTGTTGTATAGAGAAGCAAGAGGAGGAATCAGACTCATGGGCAGTCACAGAGGAGGGGGACCCACACACTGGTCCAAAGAACTTGGAAGCAGGACACTAATGTTTTTCTTATTGGAATGGAGGAAGAAGCTTTTCTATCCTAAATGGGAAGATTTTGTTTTTTTCCCTCGTGGAGTATCTCTTTTAGAATTTTCGTGTTTACATGAAACTCGAAACTTGATTAGTGGCAGTTGAAACACGGGACATTAAAAACAAAAAACAAGATTGTTAAAAAACAAACAAACAAACAAACAAACAGAAAACCCAAAATAAGTGCTAGGAATAGGAGTGTCTCATGGGAGAATTTAGACAACCATCAATCATAGCAAAGGATCCAGCATAACTAGGCAGATAACAAAAATCAAGAATAGACAGGAGTCAGGAAATATATGGGTAGTGGCTGCCAAAAGACATATATTCTTATAATTATGGTGTAATCAAAGATCATATTTTGAAATAGCTTATTAATATCCATACTTTATACTTACTGATCTTACAAAAGATAAATCACAGAATGAGGTAGACTTATATGTACTTACAGACACATATCCAAATTGTTCTATTAAGTAAAATATGTCCATTTGTTGAATAGTATTTAATTATAATTTTGAATAGTAAATAACCACTTAGTTTTCTTGGATCCCACCCAATTATGACAAGTATTTCACATTATTTATCTTACAGTTTAATGTACCTTTTCTTACCAAGAAGTTTCAACTGTATTTCACCATTATGAAAATTGCCATATAAATACATCTTTTTCACTACACTAGATATATGAAGTGAATAGAGAAAATGTCTATTTTTCCTCATTGTTTTGTGTCACATGTCTAGCATAGTGCCTGTGGAGGCAAAGGTCAATATTTGTGAAAGGAATGAAGTATGTATGTAGAAAAAATGAATACATATTTACAAAACTATATGACTGTGGTGATTTTGCTAGGGACTTAATTTCCTATAGTATACATTTCATCACTGTAAAATTTCAACATGTGAGTATTTATGTTTGTAGTAAGCTACTTTGTTAATCAGAAATGTTTATCCTGACCTATATACAGTTAATCCATGATGAAAAATGTTGCCTGTGACTGAAGTTTCATTTTGTTAAGACAGAATCCTTATGAAAAATTGTAATAGTATGAAATAATATCAGAGAAGAAGAAAATCGGTTTAAGAATTTTAATCAAGTGAACTTCTAAAATGTTCATGATTGAATAGTAAATTTAAATAAAGTAAATCCAAGGGTTGAGCTGAAGCTTTATTTATAAGTGTTATTTCATGCAAATGAGGATTTAAAACTTCAAGATCAAAAAGTAAGCCTATTCTTTAAGAAATTACAATGTCTTTGTTTTTGTCAATTACTTTCTTTTTTGTGCTATGTTTTTTATGTATCTAATTATACAAAAGATAGTAGTATTTGTAATTCAGTTTGTTTTTGTTTTTTTTATTAATAGACTTTTTAGAGTGGTTTTAGGTTCACAGCACAATTGAAAGTACAATTGTGTACAAAGTACAAAGTGTACAAATTGTGTACAATTGTGTACAAAGAAAGTACAAAGCAGAAAGTACAGAGTTTTCCATATACCTACTGCTCCCCCACACATATTCATAGACTTCCCTATTATCATCAATCCCTACCAGAGTGGTACATGTGTTACTACTGATGAATTTACATCAACACAGCCTTATTACCTACAGTCTGTCAAATTTACATTACAGTTCACTCTATGTGTTGTAAATTCCATGGGTTTGGGTAAATGTATAGTAACATGGAGCCACCATTATAGCATCATACAGAGTATTTTTTATTTTTTTATTTATTTTTTAAAAAATATTTTATTTATTTATTTAACAGAGAGAGAGATCACAGGTAGACAGAGAGGTAGCAGAGAGAGAGGAGGAAGCAGGCTCCCCACTGAGCAGAGAGCCCGATGCGGGACTCGATCCCAGGACCCTGAGATCATGACCTGAGCTGAAGGCAGTGGCTTAACCCACTGAGCCACCCAGGCGCCCCAGAGTATTTTTTAAAAGATACAGATGTAGTGAAAAGAAGGGCTATATGTACTCGAGTGTTCATAGCAGCAATGTTCACAGTCGCCAAACTGTGGAAAGAGCCAAGATGCCCTTCAACAGATGAATGGATAAAGAAGATGTGGTCCATATACATGATGGAATATTACTCAGCCACCAGAAAGGATGAATACTCAACTTTTACATCAACATGGATGGAACTGAAGGGATTATGCTGAATGAAATAAGTCAAGCAGAGAAAGTCAATTATCATATGGTTCCACTTACTTGTGGAACATAAGGAATTACAGGGAGGACATTAGGATAAGGAAAGGAAAAGTGACTTGGGGCAAATCGGAGGCTGTGAGAGACTGTGGATTCTGAGAAACAAACTGTGGGTATTAGAGGGGAGGGGGTGAGGGCATGGGTGAGCCTGGTGATGGGTATTAAGGAAGGCATGCATTGCATAGAGCACTGGGCATTATACATAAACAATGAATCTTGGAACACTGCATCAAAAACTAATGATGTATTTTATGGTGACTAGCATAACACACACACACACACACACACACACATATGCAGATACTCAAAATTCTCTGTGCTCCTCCTGTTCATCCTTCCCCCTAACCTGTGCCAGCCACTCATCTTTTTATGATCTCCATAGTCATGCTTTTCCCAGAGTGTCATATGGTTGTGTCATATAGTATGCAGCCTTTTTAGGTTGGCTTCTTTCACCTAGTAATATGCATTTCAGGTTCCTCCTTGTCTTTTCATGATTTGATAGCTCATTTCTAATAAGTGCTGAATATATCCCATTGTCTGAATGGACAGTTTTATTTATCCATTCACTGGCCAAAGAACATTTTTATTGCCTCCAACACTTGGCAATTATGAATAAAGCTGGTATAAATATTCATGTGCTGGTTTTCTGGAAGCATATAAGTCTTCAAACTTTTTGGGTAAATATCAAGGGTCACGACTGATTGTATGGTAAGAGTATAGTTTTGTAACTCCCAAATTGTCTTCCAGGATGGACATACCATTTTGTATTCCCACTGGCAATGAATGAGAGCGTTCTTACTGTTTCACTTCCTTGCCAGCATTTGGTTTTGTCAGTATTCCAGATTATGGCTATTCTAATAGTTGTATAGTGGTATGCCATTGTTGTTTTAATTGTTTCTCTGACATTTAATGAGGAACACCTTTTTAGAGTTAGTTAATTTTCTATCCCTATATCTTGTTTGATGAGGTATCTGTAAAGGTCTCTGGCTTATTTTTTAATTGCTTGTTGTCTTATTGTTGAGTTTTAAGAGTTCTTTTTGTATATTTTGGATAATGATTATCTATCAAATGTGTCTTTTTGCAAACATTTTCTCCCAGTCTGTGACTTATCTTATAATTGTCTTGATAGTGTCTTTTGTGGAGCAAATTTTTTTAGTTTTAATCAAGTTCCACTTATCAATTCTTTCTTTTATGAGTTGTGCCTATGGTATTACACCTAAAAGGTCATGGTCAAACACAAAGTCATCTAGATTTTCTCCTAAGATATCTTCTAGAAGTCTCCTAAGATATCTTCTAGAAGTTTTATAATCTTATATTTTACATTTAGGTCTGTGATACATTTTGATTGTTTTTTTGTGAAGGGTGTGAAGTCTATGTAAACATTTTTTTTTTTTTTTTGCATGTGGATATCAAGTGGTTCCAGCATCATTTGTTGAAAAGACTATTTTTTTCTCTGTTGTATTCAGTTTACTTTAAAATGTTTTTTACTTTAAAAAATACAGTCATCTAAGTAATACCTGTATTGTGTTAAATAAATCACCTAATTTCTGCTCCATATCTTTTTATTCCCCATTCTGTATCTGGAGGGGTGTTTAACTGACCTATTTCTTTTTTTTTTTTTTTTTAAGATTTTATTTATTTATTTGACAGACAGAGATCACAAGTAGGCAGAGAGGCAGAGAGAGAGAGGAGGAAGCAGGCTGTCCGCAGAGCAGAGAGCCCGATATGGGGCTTGATCCCACGACCCTGGGATCATGACCCGAGCTGAAGGCAGCGGCTTTAATCCACTGAGCCACCCAGGCGCCCCTAACTGACCTATTTCTTTTGTTAGTTACACCTATATTGCTAAAATAATAAGTTTATTACACCATATTCTAATTTTTGAAATTATCTATATTTCCTATTTTGATACTTAAGAATATAACATTCTCTACATAAACCCAATTATCAAATACAGATGATTCTATCTCTTTCTAAAGTGTTTGTTATGAACAAGGCTATTCTAACCACTGTATCCGTATCAATTACACATAATAGCCACGTAAGGTGGGCACTGTTATTATCCCATCCAAGTGACTGAGGTGAAGAGAGGTTAATGATTTGCCAATTGTCAACAGCCAGCAGATTGTGGGGTCAGGGAAGTTGATTATTCGAGCTGGCTCTCCTTACTATGATCTCTTAATCCATAAAAATCTCTTAACTTCTCAGTTGGTAAAATGAGGACTTTTTTTTATTCTACAAATATTCATTTCCAAATTTAACAGTTATCTACCATTGCTTTAAAATATAGTTGCCAAAGCCCTTACAATCAGGGAGTTTTTATTCCAGCAGAGAAATAAAGGTAAGTAAACAAAGGACCCAGGGCATTTAGGGCATGTAATAGGAGTAAATGAGCACCTGCTGTAAGAAGTCCTCTCTCAGGACTACACAGAGATCTACAGCAAGAGAAGAGAAAGTTTTTTGGGCACAGAGACAAACTGAAGCTTAGGCTAGAGAGCAGAAAGCAGCTTATGTATTTACGAATAGAAAGAAGTCAGGGTGAAGGTAAAGAAGGGACATGAAAGAAAGTTATGGTCAAAGAGTTAGAGGGAGGTCATGCAGTTCTTCACAATCCAGACACATCAGAGATTATCAAATGCCATGTCTTTTCCATACTCGTAGTCCCTGTAGAGGAACACAGTGTCCTACAGCTAAGATTCTTCTTTGCTGAGAGATTTCCCTCTCTGGAAAGCTAGGCATTCTGGAAGCACCTAAGTGTAATCTCTGGCAGATGAGTGATGAAAGTATCTTAGGCAGTTAGGGCTTTTATAACAAATTATAGACTGGGTGCTTAAACAACAGATATTAATTAATTTCTCACATTTCTGGAGAGTACGAAATCTAATATCAAGATGCTGGCAGATTCAGAGTCTGGTGAGAGCCTTCTTCCTTGTTCATAGAAGGCTGCTTTCTTGCTGTATCTCATGCTTGAAAGAGGGATCACTGTATTACAAATCTGTCTTTATTCTATATTCATTCTGAATGACCCTTCACTGGATGCATAATTCTAAAATATTCAGAAGTTTGAAGGGGGACACTTAGGTGGCTGAATCATTTAGGCATCCGATTCTTGGTTTATACTCAGGTCATGATCTTAGGATCCTGGGATCCAGCCCTTTGTGGAGCCCTGTGTTGGGCTCCATGCTTAGCACAGAATCTTCTTATCCCTCTCCCTCTGCTCCTCCTCTCTCTTTGTCTCCCTCCCTCTTGAATCAATAAATAAGATCTTAAAAAATTTTTGAATTTTAATCTTTTTTAATTTATAGATTTTACTTTATATAACAATTTTGAATTTTCAGGAAAACTAAGCAGGAAGTACAGAGTTCCCATATACTCCTCTGACCTTTATTTCTCTCATGTGAATATTTATAGTGTCCTTATTTGCAAACATCAAAAGCTAGAAGCAATCAAAATGTCCTTCAACAAATAAATGGATAAATAAACTGTGGTACTTCCATATAATATCATTCAATAATAAAAAGATTGATCAATCCTTTAAGCCTCAAAAAGGCATGGAGGAAATAAATATAAACACATTCTGCTGAGATGAAGAAGCCAATCTGAAAAGAGTACATAGAAAGATTTCAATTCTATGACATTCTGGAAAAGGCAAAACTAGAGATAATTAAAAAAAGTAACAAAAAGAAACAACAATGAAAACAAAAACCCAGTGATTTTCAGGAGTTCTGTGGCTGGGAGTATAGAGAGGGGTGGGTGAAGAAGTGAGGAATGCATAAGGATAAATAAACGAAGTACAGAGGAGATTTAAAGTGGTGAAATTCTTCTGTTTGATACTGTAATGATGGCTACATGACTCTATGTATTTTTCAAAACCCACATAAATTTACAACATGAAGAGTCAATATCAATGTAAACTTTGGATTTTAATAATAGTAACTAAATATTGGTTCAGAGGGAGGAGTCAAGATGGCGGAGAAGTAGCAGGCTGAGACGACATCAGACAGCAGGAGATCAGCTAGATAGCCTATCAAACCATTCCGAACACCTACAAATCCAATAGAAGATCGAAGAGAAGAAAAACAACAATTCTAGAAACAGAAAATCGACCACTTTCTAAAAGGTAGGACCAGCGGAGAAGTGAATCCAACGCGACGGGAAGATAGGCCCCAGGGGGAGGGGCCGGCACCCGGCAAGCGGTGGAGCAACTGAGCACAAAATCAGGGCTTTTAAAAGTCTGCTCCATGGAGGGACATCTCTCCAGAGGCTAAACTGGGGTGAAGACCTCACAGGGACAGCGTGGACTCAGGTCCCGCGGGGTCACAGAAGGATCGGGGGTGTCTGAGTGTCGCAGAGCTCACAGGTATTTGAGCGGGGAAGCCAGCTGCAGAGACAGAGCTGAGGTTTCCTAGAGCCGCGGTCTGTGACACGGACCGGTGCTCTGTGGCACACGCCGGTGCTCTGTGCGAGAGGTCCCACAAGATCCAGGGAGATTCCGACACGGGAGAGCTCAGGGATCTACGGGGTTCGGAGACCCCAGGTGGGACTCTGCCAGAGACAGAGATGCTTGGTCACAGGCTGGGTGAGCTCAGAGCGCTCCCAGAAGCCAGTGAGATGGGACTGATTACGCACGATTTTCTCCAAGCACGGTCTCCGAGCGCAAACGGAGGCTGGGGAGACGGGAGTGATTAAATGCTTTTCTCTGAAGGTGCACTGAAGATGGGGCTCCTAGCTCTCAGCTCCTCTGAACCGGAGATTGGGAGGCCGTCATTGTCATTCCCGTCCTCCAGAACTCTACGGAAAGCGTTCAGGGAACAAAAGCTCCCGAAAGCAAACCTGAGAGGATTACTTAGCCCGGCCCCTGGTAAGGGCGGTGCAATTCCACCTGAGGCAAAGACACTTGAGAATCACTACAACAGGCCCCTCCCCCAGATCAAAGAAATCCAGGCAAGACCAAGTTCACTTAACAAGGAGAACAGCGGATTCTTATCTGGACAAAATGACAAGGCGGAAAAATTCACCACAAAAAAAAGAACAGGAGGCAGGACCAAAGGCTAGGGACCTAATCAATACAGACATTGGTAATATGTCAGATCTGGAATTCAGGATGATGATTCTCAAGGTTCTAGCCGGGCTCGAGAAAGGCATGGAAGATATTAGAGAAACCCTCTCAGGAGAAATAAAAGCCCTTTCTGGAGAAATAAAAGAACTAAAGTCTAATCAAGTTGAAATAGAAAAAGCTATTAATGAGGTGCAATCAAAAATGGAGGCTCTTACTGCTAGGATAAATGAGGCAGAAGAAAGAATTAGTGATATAGAAGACCAAATAACAGAGAATAAAGAAGCTGAGCAAAAGAGAGACAAACAACTACTGGACCACGAGGGGAGAATTTGAGAGATAAGTGATGCCATAAAACGAAACAACATTAGAATAATTGGGATTCCAGAAGAAGAAGAAAGAGAAATAGGAGCAGAAGGTATACTGGAGTGGATTATTGTAGAGAATTTTCCTAATATAGCAAGGGGAACAAGCATCAAAATCCAGGAGGTGCAGAGAACACTCCTCAAAATCAATAGGAATCGGTCCACACCCCGCCATCTAATAGTAAAATTTACAAGTCTTAGCGACAAAGAGAAAATCCTGAAAGCAGCACGGGACAAGAAGTCTGTAACGTACAATGGTAAAAATATTAGATTGGCAGGAGACTTATCCACAGAGACCTGGCAGGCCAGAAAGAACTGGCATGATATATTCAGAGAACTAAACGAGAAAAACATGCAGCCAAGAATACTTTATCCAGCTAGGTTATCATTGAAAATAGAAGGAGAGATAAAAAAGCTTCCAGGACAAACAAAAAATGAAAGAGTTTGTAAACACCAAACCAGCTCTACAGGAAATATTGAAAGGGGTCCTCTAAGCAAAGAGAAACCCTAAAAGTATATCAGAAAGGAACAGAGACAATATACAGTAACAATCACCATACAGGCAATACAATGGCACTAAATTCATATCTCTCAATAGTTACCCTGAATGTAAATGGGCTAAATGCCCCAATCAAAAGACATAGGGTTTCAGAATGGATAAAAAAAACAAAACCCATCAATATGCTGCCTACAAGAAACTCATTTTAGACCTGAAGACACCTCCAGATTGAAAGTGAGGGGGTGGAAAATAATTTACCATGCTAATGGACATCAGAAGAAAGCTGGGGTGGCAATCCTTATATCAGAACAATTAGATTTTAAGCCAAAGACTATAATAAGAGATGAGGAAGGACACTACATCATACTCAAAGGGTGTTTCCAACAAGAAGATCTAACAATTTTAAATATCTATGCCCCTAACATGGGAGCAGCCAACTATATAAACCAATTAATAACAAAATCAAAGAAACACATTGACAAGAATACAATAATAGTTGGAGACTTTAACACACCCCTCACTGAAATGGACAGATCATCCAAGCAAAAGATCAACAAGGAAATAAAGGTCTTAAATGACACACTGGACCAGATGGACATCACAGATATATTCAGAACATTCCACCCCAAAGCAACAGAATACACATTCTTCTCTAGTGCCCATGGAACATTCTCCAGAATAGATCACATCCTGGGTCATAAATCAGGTCCGAACAGGTATCAAAAGATTGCGATCATTCCCTGCATATTTTCAGACCACAATGCTCTGAAGCTAGAACTCAATCACAAGAGGAAATTTGGAAAGAGAACAAATACATGGAGACTCAACAGCATCCTCCTAAAGAATGAATGGGTCAACCAGGAAATTAAAGAAGAATTTAAAAAAACCATGGAAACAAATGATAATGAAAACACAACGGTCCAAAATCTGTGGGACACAGCAAAGGCAGTCCTGAGAGGAAAATATATAGCGATACAAGCCTATCTCAAGAAACAGGAAAGGTCTCAAATACACAACCTAACCCTACACCTAAAGGAGCTTGAGAAAGAACAACAAAGAAAGCCTAAACCCAGCAGGAGAAGAGAAATACTAAAGATCAAAGCAGATATCAATGAAATAGAAACCAAAAAAAACAATAGAACAAGTCAATTAAACTAGGAGCTGGTTCTTTGAAACAATTAATAAGATTGATAAACCCCTGGCCAGACTTATCCAAAAGAAAAGAGAAAGGACCCAAATAAATAAAATCATGACTGAAAGAGGAGAGATCACAACCAACACCAAAGAAATACAAACAATCATAAAAACATATTATGAATAACTCTATGCCAACAAATTCGACAATCTGGAAGAAATGGATGCTTTCCTAGAGACATATAAACTGCCAAAACAGAACCAGGAAGAAAAAGAAAACCTGAATAGGCCCATAACCAGTAAGGAGATTGAAGCAGTCATCTAAAATCTCCCAACAAACAAAAGCCCAGGGCCAGATGGCTTCCCAGGGGAATTCTACCAAACATTTAAAGAAGAATTAATTCCTCTTCTCCTGAAACTGTTCCAAAAAATAGAAATGGAAGGAAAACTTCCAAACTCATTTTATGAGGCCAGCATCACCTTGTTCACCAAACCAGACAAGGATCCCATCAAAAAAAAGAATTACAGACCAATGTCCTTGATGAACACAGATGCAAAAATTCTCACCAAAATACTAGCCAATAGGATCCAACAGTACATTAAAATGATTATTCACCACGATCAAGTGGGATTTATTCCAGGGCAGCAGGGTTGGTTCAACATCCGCAAATCAATCAATGTGATACAGTACATTAACAAAAGAAAGAACAAGAACCATATGATACTCTCAATAGATGTTGAAAAAGCATTTGATAAAGTGCAACATCTCTTCCTAATCAAAACTCTTCAAAGTGTAGGGATAGAAGGCACATACCTCAATATTATCAAAGCCGTCTATGAAAAACCCACTGCAAGTATCATTCTCAATGGAGAAAAACTGAGAGCTTTTCCGTTAAGGTCAGGAACACGGCAGGGATGTCCACTATCACCACTGCCATTCAACATAGTACTAGAAGTCCTAGCCTCAGCAATCAGACAACAAAAAGAAATTAAAGGCATCCAAATCGGCAAAGAAGAAGTCAAACTATCGCTCTTTGCAGATGATATGATACTATATGTGGAAAACCCAAAAGGCTCCACTCCAAAACTGCTAGAGCTT
>RCUC01106857.1:0-12893 GCA_003697995.1 Taxidea taxus jeffersonii
CAAACCCAGGTCGGTCCTCCTGGCAACCAGGGCCGCCCACTTTGCACTCTACCCTGAGGTCCAGAGCTCTCATCTTCTTGACTGAAGCATGGCGAGTCTGGCATTTGATCGATCTACATTAAAGCAGGGGGATCCAATTTCTCTATGAGGCCACGATTGTGAACATCGGTTGCTTTGTGCGTCTTCTGGTGCCAGTGCCTTGATGTTCCTCTGGGAACCCATTTTCCTCCACTCCCAGTTCCTTTTCCCTCTCAAGCAGCTGTGTGGTGAGAACGGCAGGCTGGAGCTTGGGGACAGGGAGGGCTAGACTGGGAAGGGAGGGTACAAAGAAGCAGGAGAAGACAGAGGGACCTACTCCCAGTGACGTCACCTCAATACCTAGGTCCATACGTTGCTGAAACCAGACCCCTCAACTCCTGGGCTTTTGTTACATTAGTCAGTACATCTGCTTTGGCGCATAAAGCAGTGTGAGTCTGGATTTTGGAACCCAGACATAGGGGACTGGCATTTACTACCCTGGAGCCTTTCTTCTCTGCCATATTCATCCACTGATGTATCCATTTAAAACATCTGTCCAGACCTCACAGTGCACAGGGCACTCAGCTCAGCACCCATGGGAGAGAGAACATTTTCCTAAAGGGCTCACAGTCCAGGATGCATCAGACCAGAGAGCTGGCCGCCTCAGAAGGACCCAAAGGGAAGACATCTGTGCTCCTCTAGGTTCTAGGAACAAAAGTGTCTCCTCAAAGGCCATTCACTCCCCTGGGAGCCAGTACACCTAGGATAGGAAACAGAACACCGCACTGCCCTGGTGTGCTGACAACCCTATTGTTGTTGGCTTAATGCCATGCCTCTGTCTACCTTCCTGAATGCGCAATGTGGCTCTTCTTTTAAATATCAAAGAGATTGATATTAATTATGGTTAACGCTATAGAGAAAATGGGGCACCAACACGAGGGAACAGCCAGTCTGGAGCTGCAGGGGACATGGTGTCATGGTTGTCTTCCTGCCCTGAGAACACAGACCCCATCCATGTACTTATCTTTGACGCCCTCCATAGTCTGCGCCAACCTACCTTTCCAGTCCTGTTTCTATTCCTCCCCCACTCAGAACTAAAGGGAGCTCCAGAGAAATCAATGATTCACTCTTTTCCCTTTTTTTTTTTTTTTTAAGATTTTTTTATTTGACAGAGATCACAAGTATGAAGAGAGGCAGGCAGAGAGAAGGGAGAAGCAGGTTTCCTGCTGAGCAGAGAGCCCAATGTGGGGTCGATCCCAGGACCCTGGGATCGTGACCTGAGCCAAAGGTAGAGGCTTTAACCCACTGAGCCACCCAGGCGCCCCTTCCCTTTGTTTTTTAATGAAAAAAAAAAATTTTTTTTAAGAACCCTATATAATGAACATACACTGGCATATTAGTTTCAGATACACAATGTATTGATTCAGTAATTCTATACATTACTCAGTACTCCTCTTTTTTTTTTTTTAAAGATTTTATTTATTTATTTGTTAGAGAGAGAGCAAGCAAGCACAGGCAGACAGAGAGGCAGGCAGAGGGAGAAGCAGGCTCCCTGGCGAGCAAGGAGCCCGATGTGGGACTCGATCCCAGGACGCTGGGATCATGACCTGAGCTGAAGGCAGCCGCTTAACCAACTGAGCCACCCAGGCGTCCCCTCAGCACTCCTCTTAAGCGTACTCCTGATCCCCCTCACCTATCTCGCTCCCCACGCCACGCCCCTCCCCTCTGGTAACCACCAGTTCTCTATATTAAAGAGTGTGTTTGCCTCTTTGTTTTGTTTCTGAAATCCCACATATGGGTGAAATCATACGGTATTTGTTTTTCTCTGATTTCTTTCCCTTAGCGTCATACCCTCTAGATCCAGCCATGTTGTTGCAAATGGCAAGATTTTATCCTTGAAAAATTCCATTGTGTGTGTGTGTGTGTGTGTGTGTATCACATCTTTATCTATTCATCTGTCTTCAGACATGTAGGCTGCTTTCACATCTTGGCTGTCGTAAACAATGCTGCAATAAACAGAGGGGTGCACGTGTCCTTTTGAACACGTGTTCTCATATTCTTTGGGCAATGATGCAGTAGTGCAATTACTGGATCATACGGTAATTCTGTTTTTTAATTTTGGAGTAACTTCCATAAAAAAAGTGGCTGCACCACTTTGCATCTCCACCAAGTGCATGGGGGTTCCTTTCTCTCCACATCCTCGCCAACACTTGTTTCTTGTGATTTTAGCGACTGACAGGTGTGAGGTGATACGTCGCTGTGGTTTCAATTTGCATTTCCCAGATGGTGAGTGATGTTGAGCGTCTTTTCAAGTGTCTGTTGGCCATCTGTCTTCTTCTTTGGAGCAATGTCTGTTCATGTCTCCTGTCCATTTTTAAGCGGGTTATTTGGTTTCTGTGGTGGTTTGTAGAAATTCTTCATGTATTTTGGATATTAACCCCTTATCGGATATATCATTTGCAAATATCTCCTCCTATTTAGGTTGTCTTTTCATTTTGTTGTTTCCTTTGTTTATAAAACTTTTTCTTTTTTCTTTTTTCGCTATAATCCAAAAAGTATACTTTTGCTTTGGTTTCCCTTCCCGTAGGACACAGAGCTAGAAAAGAGTTGCTATGACTAATGTTGGAGAAATTCCTGCCTGTGCTCTGTTCTAGGATTTTTATGGTTTCAGGTCTCACATGTAGGTCTTTAATCCATTTTGAGTTTATTTTTCTGTATGGTGGGAGAAAGTGGTCCAGTTTCATTCTTCTGCATGTGGCTGTCCAGTTTTCCCAACACCATGTGTTGAAGAGACTGTCCTTCCCATTTCGTATTCTGGCTTCCTTTGTCATAGACTAGTTGAGCATATAATCATGGCTTTATTTCTGGGCTCTCTATGTGTCTGTCTTTGTGCCAGCTTTGATTACTAGAGCTCTGTAGTATGTCTTTAAATCTGGGATTCTGAGGCCTCCAGTTTTGTTCTTTCTCAAGATTGCTTTGGCTACTCAAGGTCTTTTGTGGTTCCATACATGCTTTAGGATTATTTGTTCTAGTTCTGTGAAAAATGGTGTTGGTATTTTGATAGGGATTGTATCGAATCTGTAGATTGCTTTGGGTAGTATGGACGTTAACAATATCTGTTCTAATCCATGGGCATGAAATTCCTTTCCAGTTGTTTGTCATCTTCCATTTCTTTCATCGGTGTTTTGTAGTTTTCAGAGTACAGGTCTTTCACTTCTTTGGGTAGGTTTACTTCTAGGTATTTTATTCTTCTGGGTGCAATTGTAAGTGGGATTGTTGTCTTAATTTCTCTTTCTGCCACTTCATTATCGGTGTAGAGAAATGCAACAGATTTCTGTATATTGATTTTGTGTCCTAAAACTTTCCTGGATTAGTCTATTAGTTCCAGTAGGTTTTTGGTGGAGTCTTAAGGGTTTTATATATATAGTATCATGTCATCTGCAGAGAGAGAAAGGTTTACTTCTTCTTTACTAATGTGGATGCCTTTTATTTCTTTCTCTTGTCTGTTTACTGTGTGTGGCGAACACTTCCAGTACCATGTGGAGTAAAAGTGGTGAGAGTAGACATCCCTGTTTTGTTCCTGATCTTAGGGAACAGCTCTTACCTTTTCACAATTGAGTATGATGTTAGCTGTGGGTTTGTCATATATGGCCTTTATTATGTTCTAAACCTACTCTGATGAGGGCTTTTATCACAAATGGATGTTGTAATTTGTCAAATGCTTTTTCTGCTTGTATGGAAATGATCACATATGGTTCTTATCCTTTCTATTACATTGATATGATGTATCATGTTGATTGATTTGCAAGTATTTTTTTTTAAGATTTTATTTATTTATTTTTGTCAGAGAGAGAGAGAGAGAGTAGGAGTGAGCACAGGCAGACAGAGTGGCAGGCAGAGGCAGAGGGAGAAGCAGGCTCCCTGTCGAGCAAGGAGCCGGATGTGGGACTCAATCCCAGGACACTGGGATCATGACCTGAGCCGAAGGCAGCCACTTAACCAACAGAGCCACCCAGGGGTCCCTGATTTGCAAGTATTAAATCACCCTTGCATCCTAGGAATAAATCCCACTTGATTGTGGTGAATGATTCTTTTTTATTGTATTGTTGGATTTGGTTTGCTAGTTTTTTTGCTGAGGATTTTTTAATCTATGTTCATCAGAGTTACTGGCCTGGAGTTCTCTCTCAAAAAAAAAAAATTTTTTTTTTTTTTTTGGATGTCTTTGGTATCTAGTTTTGGTTCAAAGAATCTCCTTTAACATTTCTTATAAGGCTGGTCTAGTGGTGATGAATTCCTTTAACTTCTGTTTGGGAAACTATCTCTCCCTCTATTCTGATGAGAACCTTGCTGGGTGGAGTATTTATCATGTCACTCTCCTCTGGCCTGCAAAGTTTCTGCTGAAAAAAAAAAAATCAGCCTTAGGGGGTTTTCCTTCTCTGCAACTGCTTTCTTTTCTCTTGCCGCTTTTAACATTCTCTCTTTATCACTACTTTTTGCCATTTTTTAAAAAAAGATTATTTATTTATTTGACAGAGAGAGACAGCGAGAGAGGAAACAGAAGTAGAGGGAGTGGGAGAGGGAGAAGCAGGCTTCCCGCCGACCAGGGAGCCTGATGTGGGGCTCGATCCCAGGACCCTGGGACCATGACCCAAGCTGAAGGCAGACGCTTAACAACTAAGCCACTCAGGCACCCCTACTTTTTGCCAACTTAAATTACTGTGTATCTTGGTGTGGATCTCCTTGGGTGGGGGCGTGGTCTCTGTGTTTCTTTGATCTGGATATCTGTTTCCTTCCCCAGATTAGGAAAGTTTTCAGCTACTATTTCTTCAGATAAATTTCCTGACCCCTTTTCTTCCTCTTCTGAGATTCCTATGATGAAAATGTTATTATGCTGGATTGTGTCACTGAGTTCCCTTAACCTATTCTCACTTTCTATTCTTTTCTCTTTCTCCTGTTTAGCTTGACTGCTTTCCTACTCTCCATTACTTTCCATTACTCATTGATTGCTGATTTGTTCTTCTGCTTCCTCTAGTCTATTGATTCCCTTTAGAGTATTTTTAATCTCGGTTATTGTGTTCATCTCTGGTTGGTTCTTTTTTACGTTTGCTCCTTGTTGAGGGTCTCACTGATGTCCTCCACTCTTCTCGTGTCTGGTGAATATCTTTATGATCATTACTTTAACTTCTCTATCAGCCGTACGGCTGGTCTCCATTTTGTTTAGCTCTCTTGCTGTGATTTTCGTCCTCTTCTTTCATGTGGGACACATTCCTCTGTATCCTCATTTTGTTTTACTCTCTGTGGCTGCTTCTATGGATTAGGTAAATCTCCCTCTCTCGAGAGTAGTGGCCTCATGTAGAAGAGGTCCTCTTGTGCCCAGCAGTGAGATGGTCCCTGTTCAGCAGAACCTGGCACTTCAGGGGGGTCTCCCATGCACACCACATGTGCCTTAGTGTTGTGGCTGAGCCGCTTTTGCCCCCAGTGCATTCGTCTGCAATGGCTCTCTTGACCTGTTGTGGGCAGGGTTTGGTCCTTGTGGTGTGAGTGGGGCCAGTCTGGGGCTGCCCTGCGCTTGAGGAGGATCAGCCCAGGCATTTGCCTCAGTGGCAGTAGCACCGAACTGCAGGGACTCACCTTGTGTTGTTACTTGAGAAGCATTGGTTGATGGACAAGGCCTGTGGACCAGTGATGCCCCCAGCCCATTGCTGGGGCTGCAGTCAGGCTGGCATGTGTGGTCATCATTTCTTCTCTCCAGGAAAGGAGGCACTTCGGAACAAGTCCCTGTCGGGGCTGCCTGCACATGGCTAGGCTTATGACACTACTTTGGATGGACTTCTGCTGGTGCTGGGTTGGATGGGACAGGCTGGCAGGAGAATGTGGGGCTAAGGTGCTCTGAGCAAGCCAGGTGCAGTGTTTTCTGGCTATGCTGGTCCCTGCATGTGTCCATGCATCTAAGCCAAGGGGGCAGGGAGGGAAATAGTGCCCACCAGCTCTTTTGTTTTTGGAGAAGTCTCCT
Organism: Taxidea taxus jeffersonii; assembly: GCA_003697995.1. Lineage (NCBI taxonomy): Eukaryota > Metazoa > Chordata > Mammalia > Carnivora > Mustelidae > Taxidea > Taxidea taxus. Next base: position 6,032 of record RCUC01106857.1, read on the forward strand.
AAAGAACCCTGCCTCTCCAGCACACTCTGAGATTAATAAACAAATACACTGCCTTCTTGCATACCCCAGGCATTTTTTAAAAATATATTTTATTTATTTATTTGTCAGAGAGAGAGAGAGGCAGCACGCACAGGCAGGCAGAGTGGCAGGCAGAGGCAGAAGGAGAAGCAGGCTCCCTGTCAAGCAAGGATCCTGATGTGGGACTCGATCTCAGGACACTGGAATCATGACTGGAGCTGAAGGCAGCTGCTTAACCGACTGAACCACCCAGGCGTCCCCCAGGCATTTTTTTTTTTTTTAAGCTGCTGGTCTCTGCTATATCTCAGCAGGATTATCTGTTATATGTCTCTTTAAGGGGGTTGGGGGGCTCAGTTTCCTATCACCCTCTGGCTCTCCCAGAGATGAGCCAGCTAATTTTTAAAGTTCTAAGTGTTAAGCCCCACTGATTGTAAGAACTCATGAAGTTGTCCCTCTGGTTTTCAAAGTCAAATGTTATTGGGGTTTATCTTCCCAGTGTAGGTCCCCTGTGCCTGGGAAGCCTGGTGTGTGGTCTGCTCCTCTCCCTTTCCTGTGGTGGTAGTGTCCTTCCCTCCCACGGACAGTCTCCCAGCTCAGTGTGGGACCATATCTCTGCCCTTCCCACCATTTTTGATGTGGCCTCTTCTCTACCTACAGCTGTGGAGAGTCTGTTCTGCCAGTCTTTGGCTCATTTTCTGGGTTATTTATGCTGACTAGGGGTGTTATCTAGGTATATCCATGAGACAAGGTAAACCTAGGATCCCCCTACTCTGCCATCTTCTAGAAGTCCCCTTCTTTTCCCTTTGGGCCCAAGCATTCGCATTTAGGATTCTCGCCTTTCCATTTTGTGGGTATAAACCCGACAATCCTTCAAGTTCCAATGTATTCCCCCACCAGATGAGTGGAAGAATCATTTTCTCCTCTGAAAACCCACTGCATTAAGCATCCTTTATCCCCTGCCCCCCACTGTCTAGTTCATGCTTGGTTTTCTCAAGACTGGTGGCCACTTGCTTCATGGAGACTTAGAGCCCCAGAACCACTGCCCCACTCCAGGCCAGACTGTAGGTGGCCTGAGTCTTGAGAATGCAGAGAGATTAGTGAACACCACTGCCCCTCACCAACCACCTGGACAGCCAGGTCAGTTAAACCACGAACCTGGGTATCACCCAAGAGGCTGGCCCTGAAGCACAATCTCTACAGTTCATCCAAAACATTCACAGAGCAACTGCGATGAGCCTAAATGAGGAGATTTGCTGAGTTTCCTGGAGACCTGAGGAATAACCTGGTGGCCACCAGAGAAAATCATAACACCCTGCATTATAGCCCTGTATCCGCCTCCCCCATGGTCCCGGGGACAGTGGTGGTCATCAGACAGCATGAGACAACAAAGGACAGTAGGAGGAGTTACTCTAAGGCTCTTTCCAAAGGTTATTTTAATAGATCATCTCTAATCTTCCTGGCAATTCTCTGAGTTAGATGCTATCACACTGGAAATTTCCACACTCAAGGGAAGGAAGCAAACCAAGACAGTGCTAACACAATGGCAAATCCATGTGTGAAGAGTAAGGAGATCTTCACACCACTTTTAGCCTCACAAACTACTGGAAAGCACAGAGGAGTCGTTAGTGCTCTTCCGATAGTCCCCTACATTGTCACTCTTCCCAACAAGAAGTAGAGTCAACTTCTTCAGCCCCTTGACTCCGCCTGGCTGTGAGTTGCTGACTAGTCGAATGTGGCGGAAGCCATGATGAGCAGGTTCTGGGGCCAGGTATGAAACCTTGGAGTTCCTACACCTCGTTCTCCCGAAAGGCTGCCGTACTTTCATACCACCCTAGAATAAGGTTCCCCCCGTCCAAGAGAAGTGCCATGAAGTGTGGACTTTGTCTTCCCATGACTGTGTCTTCAGTGCTTAAAAAAGTGGCAGTCACGTAGTAGATGTTCAATAAATATTTGAGGTGGTGAACGAATCAGTTAATAACCTCTTTAGAGAAATGTGATAGGAAAGCAGGAAGGTCCCTCTGTAGCAAATGAAACTTCCCAAATGTTGACAGATGCCAGAATATCCCCTAATAAAGGCTGTGCTAGGATGAGTAGTGTCCCCCCCACCAAAATTCATGTCCACCTGGAACCTTGAAATGGGACCTTACTTGGAAGTAGATTTTTGGCAGATGCAATTAGTTGCAGTCTTAATAAGTGGGGGGGGGGGGCATGGAAATCCAAAGATTGGTGTCCAAACTGGGAGAGAAAAGAGAGACTAAGAGACACCCAGAGAGAAGGCCGTGTGATGACGGAGGTGGAGGTTGGAGTGATTTGTCTATGAATGACAAGATGCCAAAGATTGTCAGCACCATCCAAAAGCTGGCAAGAGGCAAGAAGGGTCTACCCAGTAGCCCTATGAAATGAAAACAAGAGCCAAGGCTTCAGTCAATAACTTTGTGCAAATTGAGAGAGTATAAATGGATAGGAGAAGATGACATCGCTCAAGAGGATATTTTTACATCGCAAAATAAGGAAAGCATATTAGAGCACGCGTAAGAGCGAGGATGAGATTTGAAGACAGAAGCTCTGGGCTTGATCTCCTTTGGGCAAGACCCAAAAGCTTCTGTTCTCTTTGCTGCAAAATGGGGATAGTACCACGTCCTCTGCAGAGATGCCAATGAAATCAAATCAGGTATGGGTTCAGCATTTAGAAAAGCAGATCAAGCCTAGTGCAGCATTTGGACAAGATATGGTACATAGCAGGCAGTTAATACGTAGGCGTTTTTTCATGAAAGACAAAGAAAGAAACCTAAAAGAGAGGGCCCGGAATCCCAAAGACCAGTTTCACCAGCTCAGTAATTTTGTTGCAGGCAGTTCTAAGTCATGGAAGTCAGTTAATATTTTGAATATGAAAAGTTCTGGCTTGCGTGTCCTGACTTCTTTTAAAAAAATTTTTTTTTTACTTAAGTTCAATTTAGGGAACATATAGTGTATTATTAGTTTCAAAGGTAGAATTCAGTGACTCAATAGTTGCATATAACACCCAGGGCTCATTCCATCACGTGTCCTCCTTAATGGCCATCCCCTGCTTACTCCATCCTTGTATCCACCTCCCCTCCAGCAACCTTCAGTTTCCCATTTCCTTACTTCTTAGCAGACAGAACTCATCCCAGTACTCATCACCTTAAGAGGAGCATTCGTACTGCTCAAATAACAACAACAAACTGTCCAAAAGAAAACAGAAGGGCGAGGAAGGAGAAAAGACCCATGAGTTTTGCCTATTCAAATCGCTATAGACTCTTCTGAAGGCAGTAAATGACGAAACGAGCAGAGAAACCAGGGGTCTCCCCGACTTATTGTTCTCTAGGTCTTTGCAGTTGGAGGCAATTCTCTGGCCCTCTAGGTCTCCAGGGAGGTAGCATGTCAGCTAAATACTGCAGTCAGGGCCGCAAAGCCATGAGAAATGGAAACGATACCACGGTGTCATTTCATATCCAGTTGCAGAGACAAAATTAACTCAATGGGGCTTTGAACTGTGGTATTTGAGGTTTCTTTGTCTTTCCATTTCCTTTTTCGCCACAGCAGTTGAGGTGACAAATGGTGCACCTGCTGCAATGAAGTCTGGCCGGTTCCCCTTTCGGGGGGGTGGGGTGATTTGGGGCACGGGTCAAGAGACGGAGCACATTCTCAAATGGGGACTTCCCCTTGCAAGGGGAGAAATTCACCTGTGCCTCTAGTGTTTGATTTTTGCACAAAATTTAATTTGTTTTTTTAATTTACAATAATTTTAGGGGCGCCTAGGTGGCTCAGTCGGTTAAGCATCTCATTCTTAATTTCAGCTCAAGTCATGACCTCCGGGGTGGTGAGATCCAGCCTTGTGTCATGGGGCTCTGTGCTCGGTGGGGGGGTCTGCTTCTCTCTCTCCATCTGCCCCTCCCACCGCCCCATGGTGGCCAAGATGATGCAGGAGACATTTCTGATGGCAGCCTGGTCAGTTCTAGATCTCTCCATGCTTGTCATTAGGACCAGTAGCATGTGAGAAACTGTGATCAGGTAGAAATGGAGACTTCCAACCTTAAAAAAATGCAAATCTGGTCATGCCACTTCCACCCTTGACCCCAAGCAGGGCTCACAGGAGCTGCTGGTGACAACTCTTCAGCAACTAACAGGTTCCCTGAGTATCAGTTAGGGAACTCTCCAAGGAGCCTACAGCTATGGGACACCAGGAAGACAAGGGACTGGAGAGGTCTCGCTGCTGAAGAACAGTTCAGTCCTTTGTCTCTTCAGTCCTTTGTCACTGAGAGAGAACTTCTGTCCTTATCAGGGGATCTGATAATTGTCTGAGCTGGAGATCAGTCTCCTCTTTCACTCCCTTTCTCTCTCCATTTCTTTTTTTTCTTTCTCAAAGGTATTTGAAGAGAACACAACAAAGGACCACATTGAAAGAGGAAAAAGCAAATATGCTAACTATGAGGGCCATGATTAAGAATCTCATTTAGCTGTGGGCTTCCTAGTAGCAGGGACAAAAGGGAAATGTGATTAAATCACTTTGCCTTTGTTCTGTGTCATTCCAACCTGGGGGTGGAAACCCTACAAGATTTTAAAGGACTCGGATTTCAGTGGAGGAGGGAGCGTCTGGGATTCGGCTGCCTCGTGCTGGAGTATTAGGAGGGCGGCTTCTTCCACCGAGAGAATGCTGCTATTGCCACTCTACACCTCGTGCCTAGAGATGGCTTCGGAATTTACAGGACACTTTTACACACACCATCCTGTTTAAGGAACACACTGGAACGTCTCCAGAGCCTAGTAAAAGGAGGTTTATGTGTTGGCAGACCAAACGTGTCCAACCACGTGACGTCTTTTTTCGGGTTACCACAAGGTATAGAATACTTCACGTTAGTGGTTCTCAACCTGTAGCATGCGTGGGAGTCACCTGGAGGGCCGGTTAAAACACGGCTTGCTGGGGCACCTGGGTGGCTCAGTGAGTTAAGCCTCTGCCTTCGGCTCAGGTCATGATCTCAGGGTCCTGGGATCGAGCCCCCGCATCGGGCTCTCTGCTCAGCGGGGAGCCTGCTTCCCTTCCTCTCTCTGCCTGCCTCTCTGCCTACCTGTGATCTCTCTGTCAAATAAATAAATAAAACCCTAAAAAAAAAAAAAACATGGTTTGCTGGGTCGCACACACACCCCCCCCCGCCCCGTTCCCGATTCAGTAGCTCAGGGACCGGGTCTGAGACAGCATTACTGCAAGTTCCCAGGCATGTTAGTTTGCTTGGGCTGCTAACAAAATACCCCAGACTGGGTGACTTAATTAAGAAATTAATTAATTAAATAAGAGATTAATTTCCTCACGGTTCTGGTGGGGAGGGTTGGTTTCCTCTGAGGCCCCCCTCTTTGGCTTGCAGACATCTGCCCCTCGCTGGATGCCCTCTGTGTGCATTTGCCTCTGGTGTCTCTTCCTCGTCTTGTGAGGACACCAGTTCCACGGGATTAGGACCCACCTAATGACCTCATTTTCATCTAATCACCTCTTCAAAGACTCTCGCTTCAAACATGGTCGCATTCTGATTTACTACAGCATGTGAATTTGGGGTAGGGGATACCATTTGGCCTGTTACACAGGTGATGCTGGTGCTGCTGGTCCGGGGACCATCTTTGAGAACCACAGGGTTCCGTAAGGAGGAACTCACCAACTCACGGCCACCCTCAAACTCCGGACACAGAACCCGGGTTCGCCTGCTGCCAAGAGGCGCCTGGACCCACCTCCGCCCTCGGTCTGGGGTCCCTTGGTCTCCGTTTGATCTCCCAAAAGTACAAATTAGGCTGGAGGAGGCCTGATTCCAGGAAGCCGTGAACATGGCTAGAGGCTCTGGGCTGCATCCTGCGTTCTCATTTTGAGGTCTCTTTTTACTCTGGACGGTTAAAAAAGGCATCTATAATTAGTTTAAGCAGCAAACTGGGGGACTGTTTGACAAAGACTTTAAAACTTCACTACGTTTCATCTTAAAAGGAAGAAAAACTGGTTTCCTTTAAATTAAAACATCGTCCGTGGTGTTTACAATTTCTTTCAGACGTCACAGCCCAACTGGAAGGAGCGGCTCTTCCGCTCCGCTGCCCTGGCCGGGGAAGGCGAAGGTGCAGAGAAGTGGGAACCTGGCGGAGAAAGCAGATTCTGGAGGCAGCAAGTGTGCGGGGGCTGGAGCAATCTGCCGTTAACCACTGTTAGCCTGGGCCCCGGGCTCAGTTTCTCCACTTGAAAATCCTAATACAAGACCCCTCGAGGCAGGCACCTCAGCTGCACTGGCCGTCATCCTGCCAAGCTGAGAACTGGAGGAGAGAGAAACCTGATGATCGGATTCCCGGGGATTCTATCACCGCTCCTTCTGGCAGAAAAATTCCTGAACGCTCACGGAAAGGGCTCGCCTGGAGGGATCACCAGAGGATCGGCAGCCCCAGCAAACGAGGGGGGCGGGCACCGATCCTAACGACCTACTATGTCCCAGCACTGTTAATCCCTGCACTCTAGCAGATAGGTATCCTCCCAGTCCCAGCTTATGGATGGAGGAAACTGAGGCACAGGGAGACTACGTCACTCGCTCAAGATCAGGGAGCTGGAGACTGGGGCTGTGCTCTGAGACCCTGCACTGCGTGGCCTCCTGGGGTCCACACACCACCCCGCCGCCGGCAGTTACCATCTGGAGGGTAGAGATGCTGGAGGTCTCTCCCCTGGCAGTTCCCTGGGATCACAGGAGAGGCTCTAAACACCTCTTGAGTCCTGGGGCCAGCCCCAGAGATCGGATGTAATTGCTCCGCGTGCGGCCAGCTCCCAGGGCATTCTAAAGCTGCCCTGCTGGGGAACCATGGCCCC
>RCUC01106858.1:0-12747 GCA_003697995.1 Taxidea taxus jeffersonii
TCGTGCTTTCTCTCACTCTGTCTTTCATATAAATAATAAAAATTTTAAAAAGGAATATTTTGAGCTTAATTAAAATGAAAGTTTGGGATGCCTGGGTGGCTCAGTCAAGTGTCTGCCTTCAGCTCAGGTGATGATCCCAGGGTCCTGGGATAGAGTCCCCTATTGGGCCCCTTGCTCAACAGGGAGCTGCTTCTCCCTCTGCCTGCCACTCCCCCTGCTTGTGCTCACTCTCTTTCTCTGACAAATAAAATCTTTTAAAAAATGAAAATTCTGGGCACCTAGGTGGCTCAAGTGGGTTGGGCCTCTGCCTTCGGCTCAGGTCGTGATCCCAGAATCCTAGGATGGAGCCCCACATCGGGCTCTCTGCTCAGCAGGGAGCCTGCTTCCTCCTCTCTCTCTCTGCCTGCCTCTCTGCCTACTTGTGATTTCTATCTGTCAAATAAATAAATAAAATCTTAAAAAAAATAAATGAAAGATCAACATATCAAGATTTAATCAATTCACCAAGAGCACTGCTAGAGAGAAATTTTTTTTTTAAGATTTTATTTATTTATTTGATAGACAGAGATCACACAAGTGGGCAGAGAGGCAGGCAGAGAGGGGAGGGGAGAAGCAGGCTCCCTGCTGAGCAAGGAGCCCGATGTGGGGCTCGATCCCAGGACCCTGGGACCATGACCTGAGTTGAAGGCAGAGGCTTTAACCCACTTAGCCACCCAGGCGTCCCTAGAGAGAAATTTATAGCTATAAGCACCTACACTAAAACAGAAGAAAGCTTTTTTTTAAAAAAGATTTTATTTATTAATTTGACAGAGACACAGTGTGAGAGGGAACACAAGCAAGGAGAGTGGGAGAGGGAGAAGCAGGCTCCCTGATGAGCAGGGAGACCGATGCAGGGCTTGATCCTGGACCCCAGGATCAGAACCTGAGCCAAAGGCAGACACTTAACGGCTGAGCCACCCAGGCACCCCTCTTTTTTTTTTTTTCTAAAAGAGTCTCCATGCACAGCATGGAGCCCAATGTGGGGCCTAACTCATGACTCAAGACCTGAGCTGAGATCCAGTGTTGGATGCTTAACCAACTGAGCTACCCAGGTGCTCCAAAAGCTCTTCTTTTTTAAGATTTTATTTTTTTATATTAAAGATTTTTATTTATTTATTTGATAGACAGAGATCACAGTAGGCGCAGGGTGGGGGAAGCAGGCTCCCTACTGAGCAGAGAACCCGATGTGGGGCTCAATTCCAGGACCCTGGGATCATCACCTGAGCCAAAGGCAGAGGCTTTAATCCACTGAGCCACCCAGGCGCCCCTAAGATTTTATTTTTAAGTAATCACTACGTCCAGTGTGGGGCTACAACTCTAAGATCAAGAGTCACATGCAGACTTTTAAATCAACAACATAAACTTCTATCTTATGAAACTAGAGAAATAAATGCCAACTAGAACCCAAAGCAAGCAAAAACAAGAAAACAATATGCAAAAATAAATTAAATAGAAAATAGGAAAACAATAGAGAAATTAATGAACCCCAAACCTGAGTCTTTGAAAAGATCAACAGAATTGGCTAGGAAAAAAGAACACTCAAGTGACTAAAATCCACAAAATGAAAAGGGGTACATTAATACTGGCCAATAATCAAATAATTTAAATGAAATAAAGTAACTTCTAGAAAGACACAAACTACCAAAACTGACTCAAGAAGAAATAGATAATCTGAATAGACCTAAAATAAGAGGTTGAGTTAGTGATCCAAAAACTTCCTTCAAAGAGTACACTTATCATGATGAGCACTGAGTAATGTAGAGAAATCTTGAATCATTTTGTACACTGAAACTAATATAACACTGTATATTAATTATAATGCAATACAACATTTTAAAAAAGTAAAAACTGGAGAAGAAAAAACGTCCTGCAAACAAAAGCCCAGGACGAGATGGCTTCACTGGTGAATTCTACCAAACGTTTAAAGCATTAATACCTTCACAGACTCTTCCAAGAAATACAGAGGAGGGAAACGTTTATCAGTTCTTTGTATGAGACCAATATCATCCTGATACCAAAGTCATCACAAAAAGAAAACTATAGATCAATATCTCTTATGAGTATGACAATGGGTGAGAGGAACAGGGCACTATCTTCCCAGAATGTCTCTTAGTTGATGGAGGGAGGGAGAGATGTTAAATAGTTTAACTGGTAAATGAGTATATTTATATTGAGTAAGTATGGATGTGTTATAGATTATAAGGAAATGTGTATGATTTTAAAAGAGGCAACAACATTGGAAAGAGGTTTTGAACTTGCAAGGACACATTGTCAATGGATCCTTAGAGGGCTTTGTGCAGCTTTCTTTGACAATAGGGATAAATAAGTGAGGAATCAACTTTCTCTTCTCTATCCAAAATTTGAATACTGAAACCTTGAGGCCTCTGACTCCTGATACTGTATTCAGTATCAGAGGTCAGTACTCTGACCTCTGAATACAGACCTCTGTATTCAGAGGTCAGAGTCTCCCACTCCTTGGGATCTATCCTCCTTCATTCATGTTGTAAAAGACCCAAGGGCAGAAGAATGGAGGCAGGGCCCTGGGCTCATACATGCCACCAGCCCTAACACCTAAGCCTCTTGTCTTTCCTGAGCAAGGTGTCAGGATTCCAGGCCTGATGTGATCACCCAGTTGGAGCAAGGCTGGTTGTCATGGATGGTATGAGGGACATCCATAGGGGACCCTCTCAAGGTGGGAAGGAGTCCTAGGTCCTCACACACGAGGCTGTCCAGCTAGCCAGTGGCTTCTAGACATGTGACCACAGAACCTTCTCCCAGGGGAAGTTGGGGCTGCTTCAGGAACACTGAATTGGCTCAGTCTTGCCTCTGGGTGCCACTTTCAGGCATGAAGCTTCTCATGCTCCTATTTTCTCTTATTCTGCAGTGCTCATCCTATGCTCCCTAATGGTGCCTCTTCTAGACTGCACGTTGCTTCTCTTGCATTTCTCTCAAGTGCCTGCTGTCATATATTTGCTCACTGTTTAACTATGCTCTCATCTCTTGGTTTTTGTGTTGGGTTGGGCTATGCCATTCTCTGCCTTCTCTTAGTTCTTCCTCATGCAATTCTCTTTTCCACTATCCCTTCAGTTTTCATGGCCCCAATTGTCACCCTTCAATCCTTCATGAAGGACTGTTTTTTTTTTAAGATTTTATTTGTTCATTTGACAGAGATCACAAGCAGGCAGAGAGAGGGTGCAGGAGGCAGGCTCCCTGCTGAGCAGAGAGCCCCATGCAGGGCTCGATCCCAGGACCCTGGGATCATGACCTGAGCCAAAGGCAGAGGCTTTAACCCAGGCATCCCCATGAAGGACTGTTTTTATTCTGTGCCCCATCTAATAAACTTATTGGACATTCTGTAACAACTTTTTATCCCTGGCTTACTCCTTGTGCATATATCACAATGGCTTTCATTCTCTGTGGTCAAAGTTCCATAAGAAACACATATAGATTATTATTTGAAAGCTGACAAAGCCCATTAAATTTACACATTTTACAATTGCTTTATGCTTCAATTTCTCCATAGAAGTTTCTTCCATTACAGAGATTCTGCATTTGTAATTTCTTTCATACCAAGAAATAAGAACTCAAACCAAATATTCAAATCTGAAGCAAATTATTTCTGAAGATTTTCCCCACGAGATAGCCAAAAAACTCAAGTCAGATGACACTTTGTACTCCCCACGTGAAATCTCAGATCTTCCTGCCTACTTAGGGTGTTGCTGGAGATTTCACGTGGTAAATGATTGTCATCCATAAGAAAAAGCCTCATTCAGGAGAATGTACTTAAATGTAATGACTTTGGGGGAGACTTTAGTCTGAACCCAAACCTTATTTCAGGGGAGCATATTCCTGAGGGTTACATAGTGCTTAACTGTAACATGATAGAATAACTTCACACAACCCAGAACCTAATTAATCAAAAGAGAAGCTATAGAAATGAAAAGCCTTACAAATATAGCAAATGTGGAAAACACCTCAGCTGCATCACATATCTTACTCAAATTCAGAGACATATTGGAACTTCAGAGACCTACTATCTCATAGCGGAGACAAAGTCTACAGTTGCAATGAATGTAGGTAGACATTCAGTGATAGTATACCTATGTATATACATATACCTATGTATGTATGTATTTTGTTATTGAAGTATAATTAACATATAGCGTTACATTGATTTCAGATGTACAACCTTTTGTTGTACATTACTCAGTGCTCGCAATAAATGTAGTCCAATCTGTCTTAACCATGTTATTATAGTATTACTGACTATATTCTCTATGTTGTGCTTTTCATCTTCATGACTTATTTATTTAATAACTGGAAGTTTGTACATCTTTATCCCCTTCACCTACTTTGCCCATCCCTCTACCTCCCATCTCTCTAGGAACCACCAGTTTATTTTCTATATTTATGAGTCTATTTCTCATTATTTTCTTTGTTTTTTTTTTGTTTTTAGATTCTACATATAGACAAAATCATATGGTATTTATCTCTCTCTGTCTGATTTATTTCACTTAGCTTAATACTCTCTAGGTCCATCCATGTTGTCTCAAATGGCAAGATCTCATTCTTTTTGATGGCTGAGTAATATTGCATTTTATATATATATATATATATATATATATATATATGTGTGTGTGTGTGTGTGTGTGTGTGTGTGTGTGTGTGTGTATTTCCTTCATCCATTCATCTGTTGTTTCTATGTCCTGGCTGTTGTAAACAATGCTGCAATAAACATAAGGGTGTGTGCATCTTTTTGAGTTACTGTTTTGTTTTCAGTTTTTTTGTTTTAATTTTTTGAGTCTAATCAACACGTGATGTTACATTAGTTTCAGGTGTAGGTATGAAATCCTATTAGTTAAAGAATGTGAGGGAGCCTTTAGTCATACCTTTACACCTAATTAACATCAGAGAATTTGCATTGGAAAAAAAGTTCTACAAATGCAGAAATTGTGGGAGATCTTTCTTTCTTTCTTTCTTTCTTTCTTTCTTTTTTTAATAGCAGGCTCCCTGCCGAGCAGAGAGCACAATGCGAGGCTCTATCCCAGGACTCTGGGATCATGACCTGAGCCGAAGGCAGAGGCTTTAACCCACTGAGCCACCCAGGCACCCCTGTAGGAGATCTTTCATAAGGATCACACCTTATACAACACACATTCAGAGAGATACCATATGAGTATAACATAAATGAACATCATTCAGCTGGGACTCATCTCTCGTCCTACTTCAGTGAGTCATACTGGGGAGAAACCCTATAAATGTAATGGATATGAAAAAGCTTATAGTCAAAGTACTTACATCATCTGACATCAGAAGATTCACACAGAAGTGAAAGGCTATTATTATTATTATTAAAGAGAGAGTGTGCACACTTGGGTGCAAGTGGGGTGGGGAGGCGCTAAGGGAGAGGAAGAGAGAGAATCTTAATCCATGCCCACCGTGGAGCCTGAGGTGGGGCTTGATCTCATGACCCTGAGATCATGACCTGAGCAGAAATCAAGAGTCAGATGTTTAAGCAACTGAGTCACCCAGGCATCCTGAAAGCTTATTAATATAATCAGTGTGGGAAGCCTTTTAACTAAAGTACATATCTCACTCTGCATCACAGAGCTCATACTGGAGTAAAACTCTATCAGTGCCCTAAATGTGGCAAAGTCTATGATTATAGGTCATCCTTTATTCAACATAAGAGGATCCATAGTGGAGAAAAATTATTTGAATATAAAAAATATAGGAAAACCTTTACTTGGAGCATTCAGCTTATTTTATATCTGAGAATAAATGTGGGAGAGAAATCCTATGAATGTACTCAGTACAACTAAACCTATAAACATAAGTCATAGCATCCTCAACTTAAGAGGATCTATATGGGAGAAAAACCCTTTGCATGTAACTAATGTGGGAAAATTTTCTGATGGAATACACATCTTACTCAACAACAAGAATTCATACCAAGAAAAACCTTATAAATGCAATATGTGGTAAATCTTTTAGTAGAAGTATACATCTTAGTCAACACAAGAGAATTCATACTGAAGAGAAAACCTGCAAGTTGTAATGACTTTTGTAAATTCTTTGGTCAGAGTGCATATGTGACTCAACATCAGAGGATGCATACCCAGGGTAGGGGGACCCTATGAATGTATGAAATGTGGGAAAGACTTCATCATTAAGTGCTACCTTATTCAACATCAAGGATTCATAAAGAGGAAGGTGGGGGGGGTAACTGGGTGATGGGCATTAAGGAGGGCATGTGATATGATTAGCACTGGGTGTTATAAGCAACTAATGAATCACTGACCACTACATCAAAATCTAATGATGTACTATGTTAGCTAATTGAATTTAACTTTTTTTAAAAAGGGGAAGAAAGGATTTGTAAGAGAAAAAAGTCTTAATGTGCCAAACATAAAGAAATTCAGACAAGAGAAATTCAACAAATACATTTAACATGAAAAATATTTCAGCTACAATGCGAACTTTTCAACATCAATGAAAGATCAGTTCAAGAGAGATATTCTATGAATAACAATCATGAGAAATACGTTAGCCATGTATGTTATTTACATGACATTATCTCTTTCTATAAATTTATAAAATATTGTAGTAAATTTTTATCTCTTACTAAATATTAGGTAATAAACACTGGGTGAAAGTACAAATAGCTATTTTCACCACAAAATTAGTCAATAAAGTGAGCCCTTTCTCCCAATTAACTTCCTAGAAAAATGTAAAAATAATGTATTTGTACCTTGATATTATCTAGAAACAACATTACAAAGGAGGAGGTAGTTTAATGTTACAAATCTGATGACCAACTTTTTATGGAAGTAACTTTGAATTTGGTAAATATTAAAACTGGCATGTCATGTGATAGTTGTCTTTCTCCAGTTGACTTATTTCGCTAAGCATAATATGCTCTAGTCCCTGATATGAGGAAGTGGAGATGCAACGGGGGTGGGGGTTAAGGTGGTAGGAAAATAAAAAATGAAACAAGATGGGATCGGGAGGGAGACAAACCAAAAGAGACTCTTAATGTCATAAAACAAACTGAGGGGGGTGGGGGGGGAGAGGGGTTAGGAGAGAGTGGTGGGGTTACATTATATGTTTAAATAAAAAAAGCTTAAATAAAAAAAATTTTTAAAAAACTGGCATGTCAGAGACATATACCATACACCTCTCTAACATTAATCTAAAATTAATTACTCTGGGCACTACAGTGATCAATCCAATTGTCTTGAATTTTCCTCAAAATTACAGTGCACTGCATTAGGTTGTTTCCTATTTGGCAATTCCCAAATTATGCTGCAAAAATTAGAGAAGGGATTTTTTGAGACAATTTAATCCAGATATTTTTCTTTGAAAATTATATGTGTCCCTTTGATACATCTGGAATTGCCTCTTCTGTCTTTAAATGTTTGCTATTATGTTTAACAAACACAGGAATTAAAAATCAAACATCCAAGGCACCTGGGTGGCTCAGTTGGTTAAGTGTGTGCTTTCAGCTCACATCATGATCCTGGAGTCCCAGGACAGAGCCCAACTTCGGGCTCCCAGCTCAGTGGGGAGCCTGCTTGTCCCTTTCCTTCTGCCCCTCCTCCTGCTCCTTCTCTCTCTCTCTCTCTTTCTCATAAATAAATAAATAAACACATACATACATAGATGTTTTTAAAATAATAAAAATTAAACTTTCTCTTTTCCAGCTGTTTGAAGGATGGGATGAGTTTCTGTCTTTTTTTTTTTTAGCTAATCAGGTTAGTATTAGCAAGTGCAGCTCCAAGAGATCATTATGCAAATCTAATGAGACTTAATAACTAAGATTCCTTTATTGCCCTTATTGCTTCTCTTATTACTTGTTATTTAAGAAAATCAAAACCCTTACATCTCCTACATTCAGGAAAAACAGTTCTCTCATCAGAGGACTTTTGTCTTTTTTTCTAAGATTTTATTTATTTATTTGACAGACAGAAAGAAAGAACAACCAGGAGGAGCAGTAGAGGGAGAGGGAGACACAGTCTCCTCACAGAGCAGGAGCCCAATGTGGGACTCGATCCCAGGAACCCAGGATCATGTCCTGAGCTGAAGGCAGTCACTTACTTAACCAACTGTGCCACCCAGGCACCCCTGGCTTTAATCTTAAAAGTAACATATTACAACTATTTCTATAACATGGTTGTTTTTCCTTTATCAGCTTTTAAAAAATAGTGACTATGAGTTCCATGATAAGAGAAATTGGGGCACCTGGGTGGCTCAGTGGGTTAAAGCCTCTGCCTTCGGCTCTGGTCATGATCCCAGGATCCTGAGATCGAGCCCCAAATCAGGCTCTCTCCTCAGCGGGGAGCCTGCTTCCTCCTCTCCCTCTGCCTGCCTCTCTGCCTACTTGTGATCTCTGTCTCTCAAATAAATAACTAAAAATCTTAAAAAAAAAAAAAAGATAAGAGAAATTGGTGAAACCAATTTTCTTAACTCATACCCTGGATTTTATGCATCCAAATGGACTGTATCCTTCCAAATAGCCAACATTAAAGGGTCTGTGCTAAATCCTGTGTTGTTTCCATTGTTCGAAATGCCTGAAATTCTCTTTATTTTGAAATATCCCTGGAGTAGTTTCCTGGCCATGCAGGAAAGCTAATGACACTTAGTGCTCTGGATGTTTTCCAGTGGTGCTTTCAGGCTTTGCTCTGTGTGAGTCTTCTGACACTTTAGCTTCTCATCTGAGGACACTTGAAAAGTTTCATTTTTTTGGTATGAGTAACAAATGAATTCCCCCAAAGAGTTAAGCATGACCTATGGTGAACCCCTAGTGGAGTTGCACCAGTCATCTCTGGCAGCCCTAACAAAATAACACAGATTGTGCAGCTTAAACACAAAATAGAATTTGCTTTTTCTTACAGACCTGGAGGCTGGAAGTCCAGGATCAGGATGCCAGCACAGTCAGATTCTGGTGAGAGAGCTCTTCCTGGCCTGCAGACAGCTGCCTTTGTGCCATGTCCTCACAAGTTGGAGAATGAGAAAGCTTTGATGTTCCTTCCTCTTCTAATAAGGGCACCAATCCCATCATAGACCCCCACCCCATGATTTCTTCTAAACCTAACTATCTCCCAAGGACCCCACTAGCAAATGCCATCACACTGTTGGCTAGGCCTTCAACATATGACTTTTGGAGGGGACACAAGCACACAATCCATAGCTGGAGTGCTTCATTTTGTCCATGTCAGAGATGATTAGCCCAGATACATAGATTTTTAGTGACTTACTGACACCACAGGCACAGATGGCTGGACCCTGAGGGTGACGCCACCATAAGTCAGATTGCCATGTGTCCTGAATAAGTGAATAACTAATGGACAAGATTTCACTAAGCCCACATCTTCCAGGCACTGGATGCATGTTATCACTTTCTTTTGGCCATAAACTAAAGGGCGAATATAGTCTTTTCCAAACAGTATGACATAGGGCTTATCATTTTATTATGAAAGTGCTTCTAAAATTTGATAAGAAAGTAGTGAGGGAAAATGGTGGTAGAGTAGGAAGACTCTAGGCTCACCTCATCCCACAAATACAATCGGATAACTACCAAGTCATCCTAAATACCCCCAGAAATCAACCAGAAGTCTGACAGAACTCCACAACTAAAGGTAGAGAAGAGGCCACATTGAAGAAGGCAAGAAGTGCACAGGCATGGTTTGGGAGAAGACCAGATCATGACCCATGGTGAGGAGGGAGGTGTGGTCATGGAGAAGGGTGGAAGACAGACTAGCACATGGGAACGCAGTGGGGAAATGAATCCCCATAACAACTGGCTTGGAAAGCTAGAGGGGCTGAGTTTCATGACTTCTGGCAAGTAGTGGGACTTAAAGTTTGGAGTTTTAAAGATCAATGGGCTTGGCTGGGTTAGACCCTTGAAGGCATTGCACTGCTCCTAGAGAGAAGGCAAGCAGACAACCCACAGATATACAGCATGGAAACAGTGATTGGAAGGGCGCCTGGGGCACTCAGTGGGAAGGTTAGTTACTTATCTCAGAATGTGTCCCAGAGAGGCAGTGTTCATGGAGAGACCCCTCTGGGAACAAAGGAACTGTCCTATACCAGTTCCGTCCCCTGCCTCTCAGCATAAACACAGGGCTACCTGCAAGAACCAGCGCATCACCAACACTTGCTACCTAACTTACTTACACCAAGCCCTCCCCCCTCCAGTGGACTCATGCTTCCCAGTCATGTTTTCCTCAGTCCCAGTTTGGCGGGCCCCCTCCACCAGAAGACTGGCTAAACCCCTGTCTACACCATTCCCAACCAGGGAGTTTTGTAAGGTCTTGGTTCTGGTGGCAGTGGCAATAGACCAGCACAAGCAGAGCAGAGCACACCTAGTTAAATGCACCACATTCAGGCCAGGGACAAAACGCTGCCTATAACAGGCAAAGAGAGCCTCTGTAGATGACTGGCTGAAGGAAAAATTGGCCAGGGCAAAAGAGCAGAGCACACACAGCACACATTGGAGATACTGCCTGAAGTGCCAGGCCCTGGAGAACAGGCGACATCGCACATCAGGGTACTACAGAACCTCTTCTTCATTACACAGCAGGGTACTACAGGACCTCTGCCTCTCTTGTGTTCCCTCTCTTGCTGTCTCTCTCTCTCTCTCTGTGTGTGTCAAATAAATAATCTTTAAAAAAAAAAAGACATTGCCTTCAAGAACATAGACATAACTGTCAAGAACAAAGACATAGTAGACATAACTGACTTTCCTAACACAGAGGAACAGGCACAGAGATTAGACAAAAGAAAAAGACAGAAGAATTTGTCCCAAATGAAAGAACAGGACAAGAACAGGGCCAGAGATTTAAGTGAAACAGACATAAGTAACATGCCTGATAGAAAATTTAGAGTAATGATCATAAAGATACTCACTGGACTTGGGAAAAAAAAGAGTGGAAGACACCAGTGAGAGATAAGGAATAACATAGAGATAAGGAATAACATAGCAGAAATAAAGGGTTGGGGCACCTGGGTGGCTCAGTGGGTTAAAGCCTCTGCCTTCAGCTCAGGTCATGATCTCAGGGTCCTGGGATCGAGCCCTGCATTGGGCTCTCTGCTCAGCAGGGAGCCCGCTTCCTCCTCTCTCTCTCCCTGTCTGCCTCCCTGCCTACTTGTGAACTCTGTCTGTCAAATAAATAAATAAAATCTTTTTAAAAAGACAAAGGGCTCAATAAATGAAATAAGAAACACATTTTTAAAAAGATTTTATTTATTTATTTGACAGAGAGATCATGGGCAGAGAGGTGGGGGGGGAAGCAGGCTCCCCGCTGAGCAAAGGGCCCAATGAGAGCTCGATCCCAGGACCCCAGGATCATGACCTGAGCCAAAGGCAGAGGCTTCAACCCACTGAGCCACCCAGGCACCCCAAGAAATACATTTTTTAAAAGATTTTATTTATTTATTTATTTATTTATTTGACAGAGAGATCACAGGTAGGCAGAGAGGCAGGCGGGGTGGGTGGGGAAGCAGGCTCCCTGCTGACCAGAGAGCCTGGTGCAGGGCTCCATCCCAGGACCCTGAGATCATCACTTGAGCCTAAGGCAGAGGCTTAACCCACTGAGCCACCCAGGCGTCCCTAAAAAACACATTTGATGGCATGAACAACAGGCTGGGAGAAGCAGAGAAATGACTTAATCACCTAGAAGACAGAGTAATGGAAGATAATGAAGCTGAACAAAAGAAAGGAGAATTATGCAAAACAAGAATAGTCTTAAGGAATTCAATGACTCCATCAAGTATAATAACATTCACATTAGAGGAGTCCCAGAAGAAGAGAGAGAAAAGGGGGCAGAAAATTTATTTGAAGAGTTAATACCTGAAAAATTCCCTAACATAAGGAAGTAAACATATCCAGATCCAGGATGCACAGAGAACCCCCAACAATATCAGCAAAAGCGATCCACACCAAGACATATTATTAAAAAATGGTAAAATATACTCATAAAGAAAAATTTTTAAAGCAGCAAGATGAAAGAAGACAGTTTCATACAAGGGAAATGCCATAAGGCTATCAGGGAATTTTTCAGCAGAAACTTTCCAAGCCAGAGGGGAGCCAGTCAAGGAACTCACAAAATAAAAGGATGTAAAATATGATACCATATACCTAAAACATGGGGAAGAGAAAAGTAAAGAATGGATTTGCACTCAAATGACCATCAGTTTAATATAGACTGTTACATGCAGAAAATGTTCTATAAAAAACTAATGGTAACCACAAATCAAAACCCACTAAAAATATGCAAAGTATAAAGAGAAAGAAATCTAAATATATAACTAAAGAAAATGAGCAAACCATGAAAGAGAAAGACAAGAAATGATTAGAGAAAATCTTCAAAAATAACCACAAAACTGGTAAGATAATGGCAATAAATACATATCTATCAATAATAACTTTGAATGTAAGTGGATTAAATACTCCAATCAAAACAAAACAAAACACAGGGTGACAGAATGGATAAAAAACCAAGGCCCAGGGACGCCTGGGTGGCTCAGTTGGTTAAGCGGCTGCCTTCAGCTCAGGTCATGATCCCAGCGTCCTGGGATCGAGTCCCACATCGGGCTCCTTGCTCGGCAGGGAGCCTGCTTCTCCCTCTGCCTCTGCCTGCCTCTCTGTCTGCCTGTGCTCGCTCTCTCTCTAACTAATAAATAAATAAAATCTTAAAAAAAAAAAAA
>RCUC01106862.1:0-77876 GCA_003697995.1 Taxidea taxus jeffersonii
CGGTCTGAATGTAACATGAGGTGGCAAAAAGAACTCGGGTAAGAGCCAGCCAAAGCTGAGCTGAGACCCTGACTTCCCCACTGAACTGGGTTCATGACGTGGCTCCACTGGGCGAGTTGTCTGATCTCTGTAAGCTTTACTTTGCTCATCTCTAGAAGAGGACTGAAAACACTGCCGTACAGGGCTGCTGGGAGGCATGTGCGTGCTGATGCAGGTGTGTGGTGACAGTTATGTCCCGGGTAGCACAGGCTGGAACACAGGAAGTGCCCAGAGGACACCAGCTCTCTCCTTTCCCTGTCGTTCCCATCAGTATATTTCTGCTGTGTGGCCACCATGTTGGTGTCTGACTGAGAAAGGAGGCCTGGCCTGGGGAAGCATTTGGGGTGTGCTCTACGTGGGCTTTGCCTCATTTATCTGGGGCTGATTCACCTCCGAGGAAGGAAATAAGATGACTATCACTTAAAGACAATGGCCCTCTTCACAACAGCCTGCTCATCCCTTTTACCCAATAAGAAGGTGGAGGCACAGAAGGGTTAAGTCATTTCTCTGAGTTCACACAGCCAGTTAAATGGCTGGGAACCCAGCTCCTATCCCTGGCTTTCTGTTGCGGTAGGAGATTAGCTACAGCATCGGGGACACTGGCATGGAGCCATGCTCAGGCAAATGGCACTGTTGGTTCTGGTGATTTACTAGGTCATCTTCTTCCCTTCTTAGAGCAGGCACATTTGGGTGGGACATTTCTTCTGTCTTCTCTGTAAAGATGGATATGGGTAGAAAGGCAGTGGTTCTGAGGACTTGGGCTGGAAGATATCTGAGGGGGCATCTGTGGGAATGCATGAGGGGAGTGTGGGGAGCTCCATACAGGTTTGCAAATACTGGTTGCACACCTGCCTCACACTAGGTCTCAGGCTAGGTGCTAGGGCTGCAGAAATGAGAAAGACATTGCTCCTGCCTTCAAGGAATTATAAAGAAGTGAGCAGGGTTTGGGCTCAGGCATGTAAGAAAGATGTTTAGACAATGAGGTTAAGGCAACCATAGAGGAAAACACCAGATGGTGCGTGGCAGTGATGGGGTGGGGATGGGAACTTGGTCTGAAATTTGCTTGGAGGAGGTGATGGTGGAACATACCGTCCCGGGAACTAGACAGGAGAAGGAGGCAGAGGGCCCTCCAGGGAGCAGGGACAGGGTGCACCACAACATGGGAGTGTAAGACAGCAAGAGGAAGGAGGGAGGGGTGGGCAGGGACAGACTGAGTGCTAAGGCTCTTGGATTATATTTTGCAGGTGATGAGGAGCTATGGAATGTACTGAAATGGGGGAGTGGTGTTGTCAGATTTATATTCTAGAACTTGGCCTCGGCACCAGTGGGGATGGATTGGAAGGGACCAGACTTTCACAAGCGCATTCAAGATATGTTTCAGTTAGAATGCCTTTGGCTGCCAGTAGCAGCAAATCCAACCCAAAGTGGCTTAAACAGTAAGAAATTCTATTTCTTATATATTATGAAGCCCAGAACCAGGAGCGCTCTAGGGTTGGAAAAATTCAGTGGCTCAGTGACATCAACAAGCACTCAGATTCTTTCTCTGCCATCCTCTGGATATCAGCTCTGTTTTCAGACTAGCTTTCCTCTGGGTCATACAATGGTGGTAGTAGTTCCATGCATCACACTAACCTGTAGGCAACTAAAAATAGTAAAGTAAATCATTTGTAAAACTGTGGGGAGTGACAGAGGCTGTGGCCAATGGGATTGTGAATGCTCCAGGCCTGCTGGAATTCAAATTACAATTTTTAAAAGGCACAGGAAAAATATTTTTTAAAGATTATTTATTTATTTATTTGACAGACAGAGATCACAAGTAGGCCGAGAGGCAGGCAGAGAGAGAGGGGGAAACAGGCTCCCTACTGAGCAGAGCGCCTGATGTGGGGCTCGATCCCAGGACCCTGGGACCATGACCTGAGCCGAAGGCAAGAGGCTTTAACCCACTGAGCCACCCAGGTACCCCAGGAAAAATATTTTAAACAAAGTCAAGAGACAAATGACAAACTGGGAGAAAAATTGCAACTCACATCACAGGGCTATTCTCCCTGATATACAAAGAGTTCTTAAAAATCAACAACAAATACAACCCAAAAGAAAAAAATGAGCAAAGAATTTGAATGGTCGGTAAACAAAGAAGAAAATACAAATGGCTCTTAACATATGAAAGGATGTTCAATATTAAACATGAAAAGAAATGTGAATTAAGACTATACTGAGATAGCATTATTCATTCATCTTTTAAATGGGCAAAAATCCAAAAAGTTTGTTATCACACTGTATTGGCAAAGTTCTAGGGAAACAGGCTGTCTTGTAGTGTAAATCAGTACAACCCTTTTAGAGTGCAATTTGGCAATACCTATCAAAATTATCATATGCCTTTTGCCTCAGCAATTTCATATTGGGGAATTGATCCTAAAAGATATACTTGTACATATGTGAAATAACATCCATGAAAGTTCTTCTTTGCAACATTATTTATAATAGCAAAAGATTAGAAAGAACCCAAATATCCATTAGTTGTGCTTAGTTAGATTAGTTAAATTATGAAATATTCTGATAATGGAATACTACACATTTAAAAAGAGGACAGAGGGGTGCCTGGCTGGCTCAGTTGGTAGAACATGTGACTCTTGATCTTGGGGTTGGGAGTTTAAGCCCCATGTTGGGAGTAGAGCTTACTTTAAAAAAAGGAAATGAAATAAATAAAAATAAAAAGAGGAATGAAGGCTCTGCCTGTGTACTGATATGGAAATATCTCCAAAATTATATTAAGTATAAAAAAAAATCCACCAAGGTTCAAAAAAGTGGGGGATAACAAGAATCTGTATTTGTCTTTGCTTGGGTAAGTAGGGGACAGGAATGGGAGGGAGAATTTCATATAGTTTTTAAAATTTTTGAACCATGTTACTTACTACTTTATTTTAAAAAAGATTTTATTTGTTTATTTTAAAGGAAGGGAGAGAACACGCACGTGGGTGTGGGGAAGGGCAGAGGGAGAGGGAGGAAATCCCAAGCAGACTCTGTGCTGAGCAAAGAAGTAGACACAGGGCTTGATCCCATGACTCCCAGATCGTGACCTGAGCTGAAATCAAGAGGTGGGTGCATAAGCGACTGAGCCACCTAGGCGCCCCACATATTACCTTTTTAAAAACAAAACAAAGGATGGGGTGCCTGGGTGGCTCAGTGGGTTAAAGCCTCTGCCTTCTGCTCAGGTCATGATCCCAGGGTCCTGGGATCGAGCCCTGCATCAGGCTTTATGCTCAGCAGAGAGCCTGTTTCCTCCTCTCTCTCTGCCTACTTGTGATCTCTGTCTGTCAAAAAAATAGATAAAATCTTAAAAAAAAAAAAAACAACAACAAAGGAAAACCAGGAGCACTGCTGAAATCCCATGAAACATCTGGGAAGAGTTGCCAATTTGCATCCCTGAGCTGTGAATTACACAGCGATAGTGGAGATGAAAAAGGATGGATTTGAGAAATATTATTTTTCTTTTTTATTTGACAGACAGAGATCACAAGTAGGCAGAGAGGCAGGCAGAGAGAGAGGAAGGGAAGCAGGCTCCTTGCTAAGCAGAGAGCCCCATGTGGGGCTCGATCCCAGGACCCTGGGATCATGACCTGAGCCGAAGGCAGAGGCTTTAACCCACTGAGCCACCCAGGCGCCCCTGAGAAATATTATTTTTGAGAGAGAGAAAGAGAGAGAGAATCCCAAACAGGCTCCACTTCAGCTCAGAGCCCAACACAGGGCTTGATCCCATGACCCCAAGATCATGACCTGAGCTGAAATAAAGAGTTGGACACTTAACTGAGCCACTGAGGTACCCTGAGAAATGTTTTTTGAGTGAAATCCCCCTGGTTGGGAGTGAGAGAGAAGGCAGAGGTGGAATGCAAGGGGACCCCCCCCCAGCGAGGTTGTGGGTAACTGGTGGAAGATAGTATCATTATGAGATGGGAAGACTGCAGGGAAGCATGTTGGGGGAAGCAAGGTAGCCCGGAGAATCATTTCATTTCTGAACTCAGTCACTCAGTTCCTGGGACCCTACCTTGCCCTCTTTCTCCATCCATCCATCCACAGGCAATATTTCTGGCTACGGACTTCTCGTTTACGGGACATTCATGTGAGAAGTGCAGTGGGATGGGATGTGTTTGGGGTCCATCTTTCCATTTGCTGATAATAGCAGTCCCCTCAGCTCTGGGTCCTGCTGCAAAGCCCCCCTGGAGAATTTGGGGTCCCAAATGAAAAAGGGACCGAACAGCTAATGGCAGTTGCGCTGTTGGTGGTGAAGGCATTATGAGCTGGTATGTGAAATATGGCCACACACTTGGTTTTAGTTGGAGCTGGAAAGGATTAGAAGACAATTAATAAATCATTTAGTGCCCTGAGTTTAAGTAACTTATTATTATGGGCTGCATATATTTATTACGCTTCACTGAGCAACATTGGCAAATTTCCTTCAAATGTCACACAATTTGTATGCAATTTGTTTCAGAAGGGTCTTTTCCTTTTTTTTTAATGCACGTATAAATTATTAACCGGAATTCTTCAGGACAGATTGCCAGAATCCTAACCCCTCCCCCACCATCCCTTATGAGTCTCATAAAGGCTTTCTGTCCCCAAAATGATGACAGGGCCAGCCAAGGGGCCAGGAGGGGATGCAGGATCGCTTGTTGTCTCCTTGGGCTGCGTTGGGGCAGAGACCTGAATCCTGCCTTCCAAAGCTTCAGGGAAGAGAAAAAAAATCAGGCTGGCAGGGTGGCGCCATCCTTAAGTTAAATCAGGGTCCCGTGGACTCTGGAGCTGGAAGCATTTCAGACACTGATGGCTCTGAACTGCTTATTTTGTCACGGGACTAGCCAGGCCCACGGTGGAGCGACAGCTTTCTCCAAGATGGGCTGGAGAACCTGGTCCACATTTTTTTCAGGCTTGATTCTGCATTGTCCTTGTGTTTTTCTTGGTGGAGCAGTTTAAAGTTTTGGTATGATGACGTTTTTCTTTGACACATGAATTATTACAGCCCCTCCCCACAAAGCTTCTCCTGTGCGGAGGAGCGAGGGGTTGGGTCACAACGATCTGACTGGCTTGTGCCTCCCCTTTGCGAACGTCAGTACAATGTGCATCTGTTGAGCACCTAATTTTTTTTTAATTTTTTTTAAAGATCTTATTTATTTATTTCAGAGAGAGAGAGAGTGAGAGAGAGCATGAGAGGGGAGAAGGTCAGAGAAAGAAGCAGACTCCCCATGGAGCTGGGAGCCCGATGCGGGACTTGATCCCAGGACTCCAGGATCATGACCTGAGCTGAAGGCAGTTGCTTAACCAACTGAGCCACCCAGGTGCCCGAGCACCTAATTTTTGATAGGTGCTCAAACGTGTGCGTGCGTGTGCATGCGAAGAGTGTGTGTGTGTGTGTGCGTGTGTGCACGTGTTGTATCAAACAATGCCCTTACCTTCGTCTTGCTTTATGCCCCAGCATCCACACGAGTCAGTGCCTATTGAGCAAATGGCTGAGCCAACCAGCAGTGAACACAGGCAGCTCCTAACAAGCTCAACACAACTTCCAGGAAGCCTGGAAGCAGCATCTCGAGGGAGACTCACTGGGGGTTTTCCAGAGAGCTAAAAGGCTTACTTCTTAAAATCCTCCAAGGATGTTTTAAACATCAGCAGTGGACGTTCTCCCCTATTTTCCTAAGCAAATGACCCTGAATTTGACCGAACCTAACGTGCTGACTCACGAGGTGGCCCCTTCGTGCTCTCCTAGCTCAACCCCCCATGCCCTTGCATGCGCCTCCTCTCGTATTGCTTCTAGCAACTGAGGCCTGAGGTACCAGAAAACAGGTCCTGTTAGAAGCATGTGTAAAATCAGTCTGAAGCAGCTCTAAGTGACAGTCTGGGAGGCTCCCTTCTGAGGAAGCTTCATAAACTTTAGTAGGAAGATTTTGTGGCGTGTACTTTGACTGCTCAGAGATGTTTAAAAATGGTTTTCTTTCCAGTATTTTTATACCGTGTTGGGTTTATGAGGCTATCGAGTAGCTTACTCACGTGCTGGTATGGAAGGCATTTTTGTCCCAGAAATGATGGCCTGTCTGCGGGGAGGCTGTGAATAGAGTGGTAGGCTTGGTAAAAAGCATTTTACCTCCTTGTTTGCTTTCAAGAGGGTCACAGGCAAAGTTCCCTGATTCCGTTATTTTCAGCCACCAGAAGGCAATTTAACTATGAGAGGGGGCTTCTTATTTACTGGGGATTTTGCACATCAGTCTTGAGGAAACCCCTGCGGAGGCCTTGCTCCCCAGCTCTGCCTCTTCCCCTTTACCCCTGGAGAGTGCTAGGTCTTCTCTCTGCCAGAGACAGAGCCACCTGTGTCTTCTCTTGAGGGGCTGCCCAGCTTACCTTTCTGCCACCCAGCAGAGGGCTCTCTGAGCAAGACCCACTTCAATGGGGCCTTTGTGGTCCCCTCCACGCACAGGGACAGGTGCCTCTGCCTGCCTCTGCTACCCGTCAGCTCTTTCGCTGGCAGGTGCCAGGTGGAGACAGTCAGCTGCTCAGGAGAGAGATTGTTCTGGGTAGTTACTGCTAGCAAGGGATCCCATTTTATCTACCTGCCATCAGAGTAATCTGTCCTCTGCTGGAGGCACCTCGGAGGAGCAATGAGCAGGTGAGGCACGCCAGATGGCAGGGCAGCCGGGTGACACAGGGCTGGACCGGGAAGCGGGAAGGGGCTGGCCTGGCTATGGAGGCCTCCGGCCTGTGCGCTGAACTCAGGCAACCTCCCCGGCCCTCCCCTGCTTCTGGCGATTTGGGCCTCCTTCAGGAGAAGCACAGTTTTCCTACTCCGTTTGTTCTCAGATTGGTGTTATACCCTGGAGCCAAATTAGTGGCTAAGAACAATCGGAAACAAATGCTCTTTCAGCATCCCCACTGCGATCTGGGGATCCAGGTGGGGACACCTGCCCAGTGGTTGCCTTCTCCACCGAGCCATCCCTCCGCAGAGAATCAGCATCCCAGAGCCATCCAGCACAGCCAAACTCCCTTGTAATCAGCCCGCGCTGTGCGCATCTGCCTAACCTCAGTTAAGCAAGCTGGAGCCCTGTTAAGTTATTTATGAAACAATATTCAGGACCAGCCCCCCGAGGCGAGTTAGGAAGTAATGAATGGAAGTGCTGTTTGGAGAGGCCGGCTCACCAGGGCCTGTGGTGGCCTGCTGGAGTGAGTGGCTCTCTTCCCACAGGGGCTGGAGGCTCAGAGAGAGTCTCCTTGCAATGGCTGCCATGGGGGACACCCTTTTTGGAGATGAAGATGGCTGCTGGCTGGGTGTGGACTTTAGAGAACCTCCAGCACTGGTCTGAGGGGGAGCCACTGACCGTTCCCTTCGTCGTTATCCAGACGTACCTGCCTGAAGTGGGGACACCCCTGTCTGTGGTCCCTTGCATACATGCTAGATGACGCTTAATCTCTCAAGCAAGTGGTGTCTGTTTCTCCCTTTAGACTCCTGACTCCTTGAGGGCGGGGAGCTTTTGCTGTTCATTACTGATCTCCAGCCTAGGCAAGGGTCTGACACAATTAAAACACGTTTTGCAAATTGAACGAAGGGAGTTACAGGCTGGCCTCCAGTCCTGGATATGTGTGGGCCAGTTTCACCCATTCTCTCAATCCGTTTCTGCAGACAAGAAATCAGGAAGTTGGAAAGGATGATTGCCAAGGTTCTAGCCAGGTCTAACAGTGCAGGGTTCTGACTACCAGCTGTCCGCCTGCCTCTGGGCCCAGCTCCCCCAGGATAGGCATCCCCCCTTGTGGCTGAGGTCCCTTCTGCCCTTGAGGATGCTGGCTTAGTCATTCCATAGGTTTCCAGTCTGGGTCTTGCTCTCTTGACATATCTTCAGTCTTGTCACTTTCCTCAGGCACACAGTTGAAATTTTCCTCCCAAGTAAAGCCAGATGCAAAATGAGAGCTTGTTGGCACAAAGATATTCATTCGCTCTGCCCTAGTCTGCACCTCCTGGGTAGGCTGTTTACTCTTCCTTCTGGCCCCGGACCCCCCTCCACCAGGGGAATGGAGGGCCTCTTCATTTCTCCCCAAAAGAAGGTCAACCTGTAGCTCATCACGTCCCTTTATCATGTGGCCTTTATGCCTGTGGTAGAACTACTCTTGCTTTCCGTGCAACACCAGCAGCCATAACGATCATATTTACTTGCACGAGAGAAATTTTAACTTTTGAAAGTATATAATTATTTCACTTCATTTTTAAATATCTCTGTGCTGCCAGCAAAGCAAGAATAAACATCTTGATTTATTTGAGGCCCAAAGATTTATTGGAATCTAGTTTAAGATTTCTTGGAATCTTAGAACTTTCCAGCTTCATGTGAGCCTAGTGAATGAATATCCCCTCCACCGATTCTTAACCTCTCTGGGGACATGGATAGCCTTAAAATCTTGGTAAAAATGTATAAATCTCTCCACAGAAAATGTACACAGAAACACCATTCTGGAAAAAAATCTCAAGGGGTTTGTGTACCCCTAAAGCCTTAACATTCCTCTTACCCCCTGATCCGGCCACTTGGTTTAATAGATGATGAAACTGAGGCTCAGAGAAGGTCAAAGGCCGCATAAGGTCAAAGGGCTGTGAAGACAGGACTGACTCCTGAGCTGTGATTAAAATTAACTTTCCAGGGTGCCTGGGTGACTCAGTGGGTTAAAGCCTCTGCCTTCGGCTCAGGTCATGATCCCAGGGTCCTGGGATCGAGCCTTACATCGGGTTCTCTGCTCAGCAGGGACCCTGCTTCCTCCTCTAAAAAAAAGAAAAATATTAAATTAAATTAACTTTCCAGCACACCAAGGTGCTCACCGCTGCGTTGGGTGAAGGGCCTAGATGCCCTCATTCCGTTCTCAGCTTCCTAGTTCCTTTTCCCTTTAGATTTCCTGCAGTGGATACATGGGACTGTCTTTCATTCCAAACTAGAGGTGGCCCAGCTCACCAGTTGCCTCCTACCTCCCACCAGTTTACAAAAAAAAAAGTTTTTTTCTTTTCCTTTTCACCCTAGATTTTGTCTAGTACCAGCACTCTGGAATCCCCCCGGCTCAGATGTTTCCACAGGAAAGTTGTCTTTCCTGCCGGCAGACTGGCCTGGGAGCCCCTGTCCCTTTCTGCCTGGCAGCTCCCTCTCCATGTTCTCCCCACTCAGCCTTCAGAGACCTGGGGTTCCCTGCTCTCTCTGTGGGCCCGGGCTCCCTTGTCCTCACCTCAGCTGTCAGTGGCTCCTCGTCCTGCTCTTGAACATTCTAGGCTCTTGTTTTCTTCTCTGAGAGAAATTGAGAGACATTAATGATGGCATGTATTTTTAAAAATTGAGGTAAAATACATCTAACATAAAATGGAGCGTCTTTACCACTTGTAAGTGTACAATTCATCCTGTTGTGCAACCGTCATTACCACCCATCCCCGGAACTTTCTTTTTTATCTTGCAAACCTGCAACTCTGTATCTGTATCTGTATCTGTAAACCATCACCCCCCATCTCTCGTCCCTCCCAGCCCCCAGCAGCCGCCATTTCACCTTCTTTTTCTGCCAATCTGACTTCTCTATGTCCTTCACGTGAATCATACCATTTTTGTCCTGTGATGACTGGATCATTTCACTTCGCATGGCATTTTCTTCTCTTTGAAGGCTCTGATCCTCCATCATATGAACTGACTGCACTTTGTTCATGCATTCACCTGTCCACGGACACCTGGGTTGCTCCCCCCCTTTCAGCTCCTGTGACTAAAGCTGCTGTGAGCATGGGTGCGCAAACCTCTCTGAGCCCCTGCTTTCAGTTCTTTGAGGGGTATCCTCAGAAGGGAAGTCATGTGTTTAGGGGGTCTTAATTATTCACCACTCTTCCATGAGTCTATTTTTATTTTATTCTTTTTTTTCTTTTTAAAGATTTTATGTATTTTTTTGACAAACAGAGATCACAAGTAGGTGGAGAGACAGGCAGAGAGAGGAGGAAGCAGGCTCCCTGCTGAGCAGAGAGCCTGATGTGGGGCTCGATCCCAGGACCCTGGGATCATAACCTGAGCTGAAGGCAGAGGCTTTAACCCACTGAGCCACACAGGTGCCCTTATTTTTATTTTATTCTTTTTTTTTTTTTTTTTAATTTGACAGACAGATCACAAGTAGGCAGAGAGGCAGGCAGAGAGAGAGGAAGGAAGCAGGCTCCCTGCCGAGCAGAGAGCCCGATGCGGGGCTCGATCCCAGGACCCTAGGATCATGACCTGAGCCGAAGGCAGAGGCTTTAACCCACTGAGCCACCCAGGCGCCCCTTTATTTTATTCTTAAACTAACATCTGTTGAACCACAACTGGCCTCACTGGGTCTGCTACACAGGCCTCAGAGGGCACTTTCTCAGGGAGCTCTGGAGGCTCCTTTCTGTCCTCTCTCCCTAAAAGTCCCCTGCCCCTCCCCAGTCACTTCTACTCCCTTGTGGTGCTGCCTTTTTCTTCTTAGTGCTTAGCACCACTTGACTTACATATATATGTGCATATACAGCTTGTTTGTTTCCTCCATTAGGATGTGGGCTCCATGAAAGCTGGGACTTCTTGGTTTAGTTCATTGTTGTATCTCTGGTGTCAGGCACAGGGGGTACATGTGCTGACAACAAAATTATTAAGTTATTATTTTTTTAAAGATGTGTGTATTTATTTGGGGGGGTAGGGGCAGAGGGAGAGGGAAAAATCTCAAGAAGACTCCCCACTGAGCAGGGAACCTAATGTGGGGCTCAATCTCACGACCCCAAGATCAGGACCTGAGCCAAAATCAAGAGTAGACACTTAACTGACTAAGCCACCCAGGCACCCTAATTATTAAGTTATTATTAACTCAGATAAACGATTGAATGATTGAATGAAGAAGCGAGGTACTTTTCCTACCTGCAAGGCCCTTCCAGTCTGGTAGGCAGGGAGACACATTCAAATGGTTCTGTGGCAGAATGCAGGGACTGTGAGAGCTCCGTAATGGGAACAGCGGCTGTGGCTCCGGGATGGCCCTGGAGAGCGGACCCTGGAAGTACCCACATGTACCGGACAGATTTTCCCCTTGACACTGATAAAAAGGCCCGTGTGACTGAGTACCTTTAAATTCGTTTCCAACCAGTCTACCTGCTTCATGGCGTGATAGTATTATCATCAGTCTCCAGGAAAGGATACTGAGATGGAGCGAGATTAAGGAACTTGGCAAGGCCATGAAGCTAGTGAGAAAGGCGGGTTTAGAGTTTTTTTCTTTCTTGTGTCAATTATTTTTCCCTTATTAAGTTTCTTTTCACGAATTACAGAAGTGGCGGTGCTCACAGCAACCAGAAACCAGGCAGAGATGTGCTACAAATGGTGTCCCTTCTTCCCTCCGTTCCCGGTGCCCCCGCAGCACCCATGTGGACACGCCGGCCACCCCTTCCATGCCGCCCCTGCGCTCACACAAACACAGTGAAGGGATCAATCATTCTGGAGTTTTCTCTGTTCTTACAAAAATGGAACCACTCCACACACATCCTCTGCTACTTACTTTTCTCATTTTGAACATTATGGCCATCTTGCATGGCAAAAGATTTAGCTCTGAGGCATTCTTTTAATGGCTTCCTTTTTTTTTTTTTTAAAGATTTTATTTATTCACTTGACAGACAGAGATCACAAGTAGGCAGAGAAGCAGGCAGAGAGAGGAGGAAGCAGACTCCACGCTGAGCAGAGAGCCCGATGTGAGGCTCGATCCCAGGACCCTGGGATCACGACCTGAGCCGAAGGCAGAGGCTTTAACCCACTGAGCCACCCAGGCGCCCTTAATGGCTTCCTTTATGTAGAGTATGCTTGTACCACAACTTAAGCAACAAACCCGCTGTTGGTAGACATCTAGGTTGTTTTTCACTTTTTCTCATGATAGATGCTGCCACATTATCCTTGGGCCCTGCTACTTTTCCCATAGAATACATTCCCAAATTGCAGCTGCTTGGCCAGAGTCTATGTGTATCTTTAATGGTAATAGACACTGTATACTATTTTTCCAAAAGGTAGAAGCAACCCAATGTCCTGCTTTTAAGCACTGCACTTTCTGGGCCTGACTGACTGTCCCCATCCTTCTTCCCTCCCTGCTTTTCCTCAGAGCCTAGTAACCTCAGTTTCATCCCAGCCTCTTTCCACCTGACCCAAGACTCTCCAGCAAGGCAGGAGAGACACCACTTCCTTCTCTGACCTGTGGCCGTAGGTGGCCCTGGGCAATGCTCTGTCCTCTCCCTTGGCCAGGGAGGACTGGAGGTCAAGAACCCAGGATTATAGTTCTAACTCTATCGCAAACCAGCTGTTTGACTTGGGGCAAGCCACTTCACTCTCCTGTGCATTGGTTTCTTCATTCACAAACTGAAGGAGGTTGGGCTGGATGACCTGTAAAGCCCTCCGCCTCTCCAGATGACCTTTGTAGTTTGAGACGCCCACAGAGCTGGCTCCCAGTTGGAGCACTGGGGTGTGTCTGCTCTCTGGGGTGGTGGGGAGTGGGTGAGTGCTGAAGACAGGACAGAAGAGACTTTCTGCTGCTAACTTCCCTCAGAAAGCCACCCTGTAGCCCTAACTGCTGGTTCTTGTTGGGTAAGCTGGGGATTCTGGAGCCAGATTGAGACAGACCTGGATTCGAACCCACCGTATCTATAATCCAGCGGCATCAACTCAGGCCGCTTGCCTCGCCTCCCTGTGCCTTGACTTCCGAATCTGTTAAACGAGCAAGATAAAATGGCCTCAATATTCTAGAGCAGCACTGTCTAATACAACTTTCTGTGATGATGGAGATGTCCTCTCTCTGAACCTTCCAGTACAATAGCCACTAGATACATGTCAAACACTTGAAATGCGGCTGGTGAGGCTAAAGCCTGCATTTTAAATTTTCTGTAATTTTAATTACTGAGGATTTGAATTAAAAAAGCTACACATGGCCAGCAGCTACCTTGCTGAACTGTGTGGCTACAGAGGACGAAAATGAGGCAGAGGGATATGATGTGTAGGAAGCACTTAGCTAGCCCAGGGTCTGGCACATAGTAAGCACTCAATAAATGTTTGCTATTATTAGGTATTATGCGTCTTGCTTTCCGGCCCGCCACACCTCGTGGCTCTCAATGACACCCCATACTGGCTGTCCCAGAGTCACCTGGGGGAAGGAGGGAGAGGGGGAAGGTGTTGCTGCAGTGGTGCCTATCAGTAATGAGCCTTGCACTAAATGTTTCTGGTCTGCTACTTTCCCTGGAGGGTCATGTGAGCCAGAGTGGTATGTGGCCTGCTTTGCAAGTGATTAACATGGTGTAAGCAATCTGCATAGAGAGAAAAAAACCCTCCGTTGGTATTCCATTATTCTATTAGAGTTTCAGAGCCGGGATTAAGTGGACATGATTTCTTCCTATGGGCCATTAATTTTGTTTTATTGCTGGTCTGATGGCCATTACCCTTTTTTGCCAATGCATTCCCCCATTAGGTTTGTACAATTAACAAAATATGTGCTGTTAGGGCTTTGATAGGAACAGTGGGATGGAAATAAAGGGAGGGGGGTACAGCTGCCCCTGAGTTGGGGTGGGGCGAGGCTGGGCCTGGGGGTGGGGCCTCAGGAATTAAGTGGGGTGGGGCTTCTTCAGCACCTGCCCTGTAGCCATTGGCATTCCGGGGAAACTGCCCTAAGACCTTTGCCGGCTCTCCCCAGGCTGGCTGTGGAGTTGCCCAGGTGAGAGGGAAGGACATGAGGCAGGCCTGCCTGGTGGTACTGGTATTTTCCTGAATCCCATCCTCCACCCTCCAGCTGGCACGGCACAGCTGAGAACATAATGAGCCACCCACCCTCGTGCTGTCACCTTGAACCTGAAACTCTTCAGTAGGCAGAGTAGGTCAGCCTCTGGGTGTCTGCCCTGTGATGGGAGAGACTTCCAGGGTGACACTCGCCTTCTCTCGGGGTATACAGGAGGGCCTGTGTGTGATTAAAAGGTGTGACTGGGGGCACCTGGGTGGCTCAGTGGGTTAAAGCCTCTGCCTTCGGCTCAGGTCATGATCCCAGGGTCTGGGATCGAGCCCCAGAAGGAATCGGGCTCTCTGCTCGGCAGGGAGTCTGCTTCCTCCTCTCTCTCTGCCTACTTATGATCTCTGTCTGTCAGGTAAATAAATAAAATCTTTAAAAAAAATAAATAAAAAGCAACAAAATTAAAAAAAAAAAGGGTGACTGATCCTCGGCTTCATCTGGTGATTGCCTGTGGACAGACAGGACTGGCATTGTGAGGTCATCCAGTCTTTGGAGAAAACTTAGAGACATGGATTGTTAAAATGTGAAATCTCTCACTTTTTAGATGTTGACAGAATTTATCAAAATGCCATGGGGTGTCTGGGTGGCTCAGTCGGTGAAGTGTCTGCTTTCAGCTCAGGTCGAGGTCCCAGGATCCTGAGTTTGAGCCCTGCATAGGGCTCCTTTCTCAGCAGGGAGCCTACTTCTTTCTCTCTCTCTCTGCCTGCCACTCTGTCTGCTAGTGTTCTCTCTGTCAAATAAATAAATAAAATCTTAAAAAAAAAAAAAGAATTTATAAAAGTGCCAGACAGGCAAGAGTCAACACAGGGTGGCCAGTTGGCAACCTCTTTCAGACAACAAGGAGTCATTGAAGGTTTTTAAGGAAGAGTGGCCATGATCAAATTTGAGTTCCAGAAAGATCATCTGCTGAGGAGGTAGAAGGTGGGCAAAAATGGGGCCTAGAGGCCAGGGGACCGATTAGGGCCCGGGAAGAGAGAGAAAGCCTGAGGCAAAACACTGACAATGCCAAGCAAAGAAGAGCAGTGATGATCCTGACAGAGAATCAGCAAGTGGTGGTGGGTCTTGGCGTAGTCCCACCTCAGAGGCTGGCCGCAGGGCCAGGAGGTTGCTCTGTGAGCGGGTCCTCCATTCCCTGAGGGTTTGCCTCTGCAGAGGGCCCTGCGGCCCTGGGAGCCCATGCCTCACTTCCATCTGTTGTAGACAGATCACGAGGGCCTCCAGTTCCTTCCCCCACATAGGAAAGTCCAGGATGAGCCCACCGGTGCCCACATTGCTTACAGGATTTTATATGCATACCTGTACGTCCAGGGACAGCTCCAAGATTAGAGACTTGGGCCCGGGCAGGACCTGGGGACCGTGACTCGGGCCTTTTCCAGTTCCTCTGTAACTGGGCGACCATGACTGCGTGGGGCCTGTGGGGGCTGAAGACAGGTGTGGAGTGAGCGTCGGTTCTTCCCAGGCTTTGGGAATGGCCGGGTGGGATGCATCTCAGAATCAAGTATTTAATGCCAGGCCATTTTGTCAGTATTCAATTACCCAGGTACTGTGTACTTTAGAGCGTGGTGGCCAGGGCCCACTGCGCTCTGACTGCCAACCTCATTCAACAAATGTAAGCAGCTGCAAGCTGTGGTCAGGTGATGAGGGGAGTACAAGGGGAACAGAGAGGAGACTCGGCAATGCGGTGGGAGACCCAGGACACACCGTCTGGATGGGTGTGTGGTCCTTCCGGGGTTTCCTCCTGGAACGGTCTATTCACGTTTTGTCTTTCTTGGAAGTTTTGCTCATATGTCCATGGAGGGGTTTTCAGAGAAGAAGAGCATCCAGAGAGACTCTTGGTGTCCAAGAATGTTTTTTTTTTTATAATTTGTCGTCATCCCAAAGGTCTGGCTGGGGCAAGGGCAGAAACGCTTTCATGGGCAGTGGGATGAATGCGGAAGTCCTCAACCTTCTTGCTTTGCCTCTTTCTCCTTTTCCCTTCAGTTGCTGTCAGCCCTTAATTCTTAACACTTAAAAACAACAGCAGCCTTCATTTATTATTA
Organism: Taxidea taxus jeffersonii; assembly: GCA_003697995.1. Classification (NCBI taxonomy): domain Eukaryota; kingdom Metazoa; phylum Chordata; class Mammalia; order Carnivora; family Mustelidae; genus Taxidea; species Taxidea taxus. The sequence goes on from RCUC01106862.1 coordinate 15,861, forward strand.
TTATTAATGTGTTCCAAGCATTGCACAAAATGCTCTAGATTCATCGGCTCTTGTAATGATGCTACTATTACCCCTTCTAAAGATGAGAAAATTGAGGTTCATATAGATTGAGGTTTGGTAAATGATGGACCCAGGTTTGAACCTAGCACTCCTGACTCCCACATCTCTACTCTTAACCAGGGTGAGATACTGAGCTCCTTAGCATGAGCCTTAGCGCCCTCTATGGCGGGTTAGTGTGGGCAGCCTCTGAGGTGTGTAGATGTCAGATGGAATTTTGGTTTAAGGATTATCTAGTAGTCTAACCCTATCATTTCGCCTGTGGGGAAACTGAGGCATGGAGGGGTCAAAAGTTTCTTGTCCAAGATTGCACATCAGTGACGGAGTGAGGAGGCGCATTAACCCATGTCTTGACACCTCTCTGTTAGGGGTGCTCTCTTGGTTAAATTCGTCCTCACTAAGCCCTAGGCTCCTCTCTTTCCCCCCTCCCGACTTACCTAGGGGTGCTCCCTGGTGCCGCTCAGCTTTCCTGGAGCACATGCTACCTCCTATGGGAAGCTTTGTCCTTCCCTTCTCTTTACATTGTTCCCAGACAAACATGAGCTTTCAACAATTCCTCCCTCATTCATCATTTCACCAGTTTCCTCATATTAATAAACATGAGTGGTCAATTTCATTTATAGTTCCTTTTTATTTTCAGGCCCGAGTTTCAATTCTGGTTCCATGATGTCATGGCTGCTTGTGTGAAGGTTTTTGGCATGATGGCTTGCCTGCCAGGCCCACCAGCTGCTGGCTCTGGAAGGCCCTAACATACATGGCACACAGGTGGTTCCCCAGCACGTCCATGGGTCAGCGCCAAGTTACGTAGACTTCTCCATGGGTGCGTGGTCATGAGTGAAAAATAAGGCCAGTTGTGGAGAGGTTGCATGTTCACATATGTGTGTGTCTGTGAGAGAGAGGGAGAGAGAGAGAGAGAGAAGAACAGACAAAGAGATAGAGACAGGAAGAGAGGGCAGAGGGAATGCTTCCCACATGGCTGTTTATTCAGTTCAAAGAATGGTCCTTGTTACTCTCCTTCCTTTGTGGGGTTGAATTACTGCATGAAACAATGGTGAACGAAGACAAGAGTAAAGTTTTCTCAGTATATAATTTTGTCGACTCTTATTGGTCTCCGATTTTTTAAAAAGATTTTATTTATTTATTTGACAGACAGAGATCACAAGTAGGCAGAGAGGCAGGCAGAGAGAGAGGGGGAAGCAGGCTCTCTACTGAGCAGAGAGCCCAATATGGAGCTCGATCCCAGGACCCTGAGATCATGACCCGAGCCGAAGGCAGAGGCTTTAACCCACTGAGCCACCCAGGCACCCCTCCTGATTTTTTTTTTAACATTTCAAAGAAGGGTGAAGCCATGTCTGGGAGATCACGCTGTGGGGCAGCTTCTCACCCAGTGTAGTCTCCCCGTAGTGCTGGGAAGCTCACTACCTTCTGAGGAAGCCTAACCATTTTTGCATGGTTCTCATTGCTAGACTTCTCCCTTACATTGAACTGAAGGTTGACTTCTTCTAACATCTAGCATTTAGGCCTGATCCTACTGTCTAGAGTCACACAGCCCCTCTTTCATACAGTTTCTTCAAATATTTGGAGGGCCACCATGTGGAAGAAGGACAGGCAATCTTAAAGAGGTACAAATGAAGGCACGCGTCTTCTTTCTTCTCTCATATCTTCTACTGCACAGCCTCCTAGTAATGAAAATAACAACAACAAAATAGCAATAAAGAGCTAGCGTTCAGGGAGTGGTGATTTTGTGTGAGCCACGGTTCTAAGTGCTTTGCAGCTTACAGAATCGTTCAATCCTCACTCAAACCTCAGAGCTAGAACCCTTATTAGCCCGATTTTGCAGAGGGAAAACTGAGGCAGAGAGACATTAAGCAACCTCTCCATGATCATGCCACTAGTAAGTAGTGGAGTTGGGACAGAAAACTGGGCAGTCTGATTCCAGAGCTTGGACTTTTAGCTACTGGACATCTTTGCTCACCTCTCCTCTTCTCTGTCAAGGTTGTTAAGATATAATGCCTGAACTGCATCTTTTTTTTTTTTTAAGATTTTTATTTATTTATTTGACAGACAGATCACAGAGAAGCAGGCAGAGAGAGGAGGAAGCAGGTTCCCTGCTGAGCAGAGAGCCCGATGCGGGGCTCGATTCCAGGACCCGGGGATCATGACCTGAGCCGAAGGCAGAGGCTTTAACCCACTGAGCCACCCAGGTGCCCCCTGAACTGCATCTTAAACCCATATGGACTGATAAGTCCAAAATGAGGGGAATGTTCATCCCTGGGTTGGACACTGTGTGGCTATTAATGCAACCTAAGATCACATGTAACGTGTTTGCAGCAAGACCACATTCTGGGCTCATCCCAAGCTTGTATTAAATTCTAATCACCTGCATCTTTTCTTTCTTTCTTTCTTTCTTTTTTTTTTTTTAAACCAGGTTACCCTATTCTGTGTTTTTGCAGTTGACTTTTGAATATAAGAGTGGGATTTGGTGTATATATTCTCCTCAAACCTTTTTCTACAATTCTGTAAAAAATAAAAATGGATTTGCATGTAGACATAGGATATAGTAATTTGGTGGTTTAGAGTGATGATAGGATTGTGGGCTGTATTTCTTTATTTTCAGAATTATTTCTTTTATGCCTGTCATGATCTTATTGTGCAAAAACTGGTAGAGGAAAAAAAATGAACTTTTTTATTTTGGCCCATTCTTGCAGTTTGTTAAAAACTTTATAACACTCTTGAATCCATCTCTCCAGGAGCGGCTGTCCTTCCCAGTTTCACAGCATATGCAAAAGGCAAGTCTGCCATATCTTCTTCTAAGTTGCTGGCAGCTCAAGAGTCAATCCCAGAGGGCAGGGATAAAGTGCCACTGTATGCAATTCAGTCTGGAGACCTCTTACACTGAGTTCACGTATGCTCAGTAGCAGCATGTCTGTTGTTTATAAGACTCTAAGTTGGAGCCCATGGCCGACCATTGCCAACCCATGACTGGTTCTGAGCTGCTGGTTGTGGATTCTGTTGGGAAGGAACAGGGTCTACCAATGAACATTTCAACAGACAATACTGAGAACCCAGTACATCCTGGGTCCTCCTCTAGGTTCTGGGGCTTCACTGATGCATGAGAGGCGGTCCTGTCTTCAAGGAATTGCAGTCCAGGGGTCTGCACTTATCTCAGAGGAACTTCCTTGAACCGTTAACCTCAGTCATGCAGATGTTAGTAGACAGCCCCAGAGGAAGGGCCTCAGCCTGGTGGACGTCATCATGAACAAAAGGGACATTTTATTTCCATGAGCACATCACACTACACCCCATGCCTGAATTGTCTATCTGAAATTCCTCTTCTTCCAAGAAGCCTCTCTGTCTTAATTAAAAGGAAGATTTTTTTAAAGATTTTATTTCTGTATTTGAGAGAGAGAATAAGAGAAAGCATGAGTGGGGGAGGGTCAGAGGGAGAAGCAGACTCCCCGCTGAGCAGGGAGCCTGATGTGGGACTTGATCCTGGGACTTCAGGATCATGACCTGAGCTGAAGGCTCAGTCGCTTAACCAACTGAGCCACCTAGGCGCCCTAAAAAGAAGATTCCAAAGGGTTGGGGCAGGTGAGGGGGTCTCCTCTTCTTCGTGTCATTTCCTTGTTGAAAAACTAAATGGCTCTACCAGCTTCTGGCCCAAGCCTGACCTCTCACTCAGAGTCCTGTTGCTCTGGCCCCAACTGGCTTACTCAGTGCTGGTTCCTCCTTGGTCCCTCTCAGGCAGGCCAGCTTCTGCATTGCCCCAGGGCACTCCATGTTGCCCCCCACCCACTCTCATCCTTGCTTGGATTGCTCCCTTTCTTGGAATGCCCTCTTGCTCCCGTCTGCCAGCCAAACCTTGCCTGTCTGGTCTCCAAGACCCCACTCGCGTTCTCCTTCCACCTGAATACTTCCTTGAGTGCCTCAGCTCTCACCAACTTCCTTTCTCTGTGGAGAGAGTATTATAGTCCCTACCACACAGTTCAGCACTACTGTGCATATGGTCTTATCTTCTCTGATGCTGTTCTATGTAGGTCATCTTATTCCCCAGTGACAGCATGGTAGCACTTCTATACCAGGACCCACCCATGGGTGTTATTCCTGCTGCACCCAGCCCGTGTAGACCATGGAGCAGACACATGATAAGCTTGTGCTGGGCTTTTCTTTTTCTTTTTTAAGATTTTATTTATTTGAGAGAGAGAGATCGAGAGAGAGCACAAGCAGGGTGAAGGGCAAAGGGAGAAGCAGACTCCCTGCTGAGCAGGGAACCCAATGTGGACTCCATCCTAGGACTTCGGGATCATAACCTGAGCCAAAGGCAGACAGATGCTTAACTGAGCCGCCCAGGTGCCTGTGCTGGGTTTTTCTTGTTGTTGTTATTACTTTTTTCCAGAAAGAGAATTAAAAGCAGTCACATTCTTTATCTTTCCAGTCTTTCCCTCATTATGCTTCTCCAGGTGCCTTCTTTCCCTTTATCCCGGTTAGGACTCTTTACCTTTCCTTGAACATTCTCTCCTCCATCGGATCTTCCATAATCCTGCCTCGTAAACAACAGCCTCGGCTTTGTGGTTTGCCGGTGTTGTGCAGCCTTCCCCATATAGGTTGTAAGCTTTCATGGGGGCTGCACAGCTCTGTCCCCCTGCATGGGGTCCTCCATCAGATGGGAGGCATCAGTAAATGATTATTGCTTTGGTCAGCTCAGGGCTCTCAGCAGCCATGAGAATCCTCCAGAATATAGGAATCCTCCGGGATTCCTATAGGGAAGGGGATGGAAACTGAAGGCAATAGGAAATTGAGGCACCAAGCAGGTAAGGAGGGATCGATCCTCTCTCTCTGTCCTGGTTAGCTGTCCTAACCAATAGTTGTCCTGCACCCAGAGTCCCTTCATCAGGAAACATTCCTAGTTGGCACTGTGGGAATAGAGTCCTGGCTTTGCTCCCGCAGCAGACCCACTCTGAGGCTACCCTCTGCCCCACCTCGGCTCTCACTTCCAGCAGATTCATACACATCTATAAAATCCTTTTCTTTCATTGACAGGTGAAGTCCGGAGGAGGATTCTGAGGCTTCCTGTCCTCCATGCTGCTCACCAGAAAAGGAACTGTGAACTGTAAGTAACTGTGCTCGGTGTCTCCGTGCTGACTCAATGAGGTTATGGGTTAAGGACCAGCCCTGAACCTGATCTTTAACAGCCATGCATTGTGCAGGAGCGATACTCAACAATGAGCCGGTCAGAATGTAAAATACAGTGGACTTCTAATTAGATTAGGTCTGAATGTGACAAAGAAGCCCTGTAACATGACATCCTACTTAATTAGACTTTAGTGATTGTGCATTAAGGTGGACATAATGTGTCATGTGTGTCATGAGTGTCGAAGAGGGAAGCTCTTGGGTTTGCAAGGCCAACCCAGCCACTGTCGTCTGTGGGCTGAGCCGGGGAGGCAGTGAGCAGAGGAAGTGGGCTCATTCAGAGCCTGCACTTGTTGTTACGCCTTGGTTTATTTCTAGGGGGTATTGGGGGAGGGGAAAGGGGACACTGCTGGTGGTGCCCCTTCCATCGGCACAGTTATGGCCCCACCGTTGACGTTATGTGTCATTTTGGCTCCCACTTGGTGAAAGCCCACCCACCTGGAGGAACCCAACCCAAGTCTGGTCTCTTCAATGAACCCTTCTTTGGTAACTCCAGCTAGAAGTGCTCTCTCTCCCTCTCCTGGAGTTTTGCCCCACTCACACGCCAAGTGCCCCTTTGGCCTGCACCTTTCCACATGCCCTCCAGTGAGGCTGTGAGCTCCTGGAGGACAGTCTGGGATTCCCTGTCTTTTCTGTCCCCACGGCACCCTCCACCTGGTCTCTGCTCCGCAGATGTCTGCCGGAAGATTGGGTTGCCCTGGGCTGCGGAGCTTCCCACCCTGCTTCTGGGGCTCCTGGAGGCTGGGCTGCCGCCACGCCTCTGAGAGGACATTGGCTTCCAACCAGTCCGGGGAATTATAAATGATTAACCGTTATCAGCGCACATCTTCACCTCTGTGTAAAAATAGATTGACTGTAATGAGTATTTGAATAAATCATAAGAATGGCCGCCATGCGATCGTCTAACATCCTGCCAATGGCTGCCCGGTGAGTGAGCAGGGCGCCGGCCCTCCCGCCTAATGGCCTGCAATTCAGTGCTGGTCGCCTCTGTGATTGACGGGCTGCGGCTCCCAGGGCACCTCCTCTGCAGCCCAGGATCTGGAGGGGTTGGAGCCCGGGGCGGGGGGGGGGGGGGGGAGGGTGCCTCCCTCCGTCCTGTTCCGGGAAAGCCTACCTAGGAGATGTGGCTGGGAGGCTGAGGGAGCCATAGTGGAAAGGCCTTTGTGAGAATCATGTCTCCTAGAACGGGAGATTAAAGGGACCTCATAAGTCAAGTCAAGTAGGAGAGAAGCAAGTTGAGCGTGAGCCTTAATGAGAATGGAGAGTGTGGGGAAATAGGTCTGCACATTCCCTCCCTGCCTCTGAGAGCACCCGGTGCCTGGCTCTGGGCCACACACACCCAGGGCGAGATCCCTCGCAGGGACACACTCTTGGACCTGCACTGAGGAGCTTCTGACAAGCAGGCTTCTCTGGGTCCTGGGATTCTGAGGTGGCAAGATTCAAGTGCTCTTTCAAGGGAGTGTTTGCCAAGGCTGCCTCAGGCTTGAGGATCCTGCCTTTTGGAGAGGGAGGAAGAGGAGAGGGGGCAGGCTCAGGGGGCCTGGGGCCAGTTGAGGAAGGCATAGTCTGAAGTCTCAGAGTGAAGACCAGGGAAGGCTGGACTTGAGAAGGAAACTGCAAACATTCAATTTAATACCAGAGGTGTTCCAGTCACCGGCTGTGTAACAAGCCACCCCAAAACTTAGTGTCTTCACAACGTTTATAATGTGCATGTTCTGAGTTAGGAATTCAAACGGGGCACTGTAAGGTAAGAATGCCCTGTCCCTGTTCCCCTAGGGCTGAGAGCTCGACTAAGGCAAGTGAAAAGCTGGGTGCTCAATCATCTGAAGGCTCATTCATTTATAATTTGGGGGGCTGATATGAGCTGTTGGCTGAGATGTTAGCTGGGGCTGCCAGGCAGGCCCATGTGACTACTCCCTGTGGCCCAGGCTTCTTCGAAACATGGTGGCTGGACACCAAGGGGGAGCTCCCCAAAAGCGAACAAGAGCCAGGTGGGAGCCGTAGTGCCAAGGTCAAGTCGCATCTCTTCCACCACGTTCTCTTGACTGGGGCAGTTACAAAGGCCTACCTCCCAAGCTGGGGAGGTTTGGGCCAAAGATCAGGACTTAAGAGGCAACTGGGGCTGTGTTGGGGATAGGGAAGTCTGGGCAGTCCTTCCTATCTGACCCCACATCCTCTCCTCTCCTTCCTGCCCTTTGGCCACACACTAGAACGTGCGCCATTAAGGGACCAGGCCCCCTTTCCTTTGTCAATTTCCTGACCCAGATGCACCTGACTTTTGGAAGAGACTCTGAGTGCCTGAATGCCTCGTTGTGACTTAAGAGGATAGAAACAAAACTCAAGCAACGAAAGAGTGGAGACAGAACCAATTCATGTTCCTAAGGGGCTGAGATCTGAGAATGGCTAATCCTGGAAAGGGAGGGAGCGGGGAGGAGAAGGGTAAATGGGCTTGGTTGATAAAAAGGTGTGGGGGTTTGGAAACTTAAGCCCAAAAACGAATGTTTAATTTGGACACATGAAGGAACAGATAAAAACGTAAAGCTCATTTGTATTTTCAAGGCTCCAACTTGGGGAGGGGGGGAGTTGGGGTTTGAAATCCAAGAGCAAGAGTTTGGGTTCCGACTTAGCACCTTCGTGATCCGAGCCCATCTGCTGCTCGGTCTGCAGATCGCTCACGTCCCAAATGCAGATGGGACTGTATGCCTTTCCCAGGACCACTGTGGGGACCAACGGGAAGGCAGCATGTGAGAGCGCTGTAGCCATTCTTGGCACACAATAGCTACTCCAAATGGTTCAGTCATTCCTCCACCCAGGAAATAAATAAGAAGTGGAGTTGGAAAAGATTGTTTCTCTCCATTGCTCCTGACAAGGGATGGTCAAGAATCTTTCCTTTAACTGTACCCTCCATAAAAGTTCACTCATAAACTATTGATATTTTAATAATACACATTAGCATCTTGCCCTTTGACAAATGAATATTGAATGAGCAATAAAGAGGCAAAAGAGTAACCAGGTGCAGGGCGGGCAGAGGGGGAGCTGGGATCTTGCCTTGTTGTCCGAGGGAATGCCCCTTTCCATGTGACTCACCTCTCTCTCCCCAGTGACCCCTAGGAAACAGCTTTTAAAAAGAGCTCGGACTCCAGCCCAGCCCAGTCTGAGCAGGATTTCTCCTATGATTTCTTACCCTTGGCCAGATGGGACTTGGGAGAAGAGAAGAGAGGAAAAGTCACAGAAGAGCTATGAAAGGCATGAATGTTTTGCCCCCTGTGCAAAACACCTTAGATCTCCCCTCTCCCTCTGCTAAGGGTGCAGACTTCTTCCTGATAACATGTTCTCCCGCTGCATGAAATGAAAGTCTGTGCCCACCAGAAACCAGTCAAATGAGCTCAAGATGTGTAGCCAGGGTGCAGGAGTGGGAGAGCAGCTGGCGCCAGGGGGGGTCCCAAACAGACCAGGTCTGACCACTTGCTGCTGACGAAATCCACAGGCAGAGAGAGGAGCAGTGGGGAAACAAGAAAGGGATTTATTTCAGTGAGGCCAGCAGCAGGCTCACGTCACAAAGACTGTCTCCAAAGTGCTGAAAATACATCCAGGTTTATATAAGGAAAATGTGGGACAAAGGTCGGTGGGTACGTGCAGGTGGGCAGTGAAGGTCAGGTCGATCATTGTTGTGGGGGCAGTCACGTGGGGTCTTGCTGGTGTCAGGACAGTTGTTACTGCTTGAGGGGGTAGTCTCAGTGCCTGTCGTGAGATGCTTTGCCCACTGGGTGGTTTGTCTGAGTGAAGAGATAAGCTGGAAAGAAGAACTTAATTAGAAAGTACGGGCAGAGCTTGACATGGAGGTAGTCCGCTTTCGGAAATAACTCAGACTCGTTCCACCTGCCTCTCATCCTGTCTCCTCCAGGACACCTGTGGTTGGGGTGGGGGTGTGTGTGTTGAGGTTTATAAGACAGAATTTCCTGCCTCTTGCAGCTCATGCTCCCAGCCCAGCTGCCACAGCCTCCAGTTTCTCGTGGCCTCCATCTGGGCGGGGAGTCCTTGAGTGTGCAGAGAACAGTGACAGGGGCTCTTCGTTGGTCCGGCTTAATTGGTGTGATTTAATGGCATTTCTGGCGGATTCAGATTTATACGGCTTTCTGAGCTGCAAATCTGCTTTCTAAATGTAGAATTTTTGTGGAGTGGTAAAAAATAATGGCTGTTCTGTGATTCCTGCCTCCCGAGCTAGGAGATTGCAATTTACATTATGCAAATAGACATTATGCAATCAAGGCACTTTAGCAGGAATCTGGCGGCAGCGCGGCCGCTGATGAGATGCAGAGGTCTGCAGCCCCAACTGGAGGGGCTCTGCAAGAGCGGAGATGAAGTGGGGAGCGGGTGGGGCCGGCGGGGAGGACACAGAGTCTGTTCCTCTGGCCCAAGGAGGCAAAGTGGAGCCTGCCCAGAGATGAATGCATCCGGGGAGCTGCCAAAGCGACTCTCTCAATTAATGGCTTTGTTTAATCATACCCCCTGTCCAGAGGAGTATTGTCTTACGGATAATTTCGTTTGCCTAACGAGATTTTGCTAATTAAATCTCCTTTCAGTTGGTGTGACTATGCCTGCAGGAGAGGGGGCTATTTGAAGTCGTCTCCATAAACCTTTCTGGAGAGGAGCTGAAAAGGAGGGAAAGGAGGGAGGGGAAGAAGAGAAAGGAGGGGAGGGAGAACCTGGCCTGCTGTGAACGACTGGAGAAGGTTTGAGGGTTTAAGAATGACAAGGTGGCAGCCACCACCCACCTTGCCTTTCTGTCCTGTTTACTAGAAATGCAGGCTCATAAATCTTTGTCTGGCCTAAGGGATTTAGGCCGTCATTTTTACTTCCTCTGTGGCTCCTGTGACCTCCACCATTATCCCTTCTCAAGTTCTTCCTGGATGCCCAGGACATTGTAAAGGATTTCCAAGCACAGCTCCCAGCAGTTGTGGCTGCGGGTGGTGGTAACGGCCATGGGGGAGCCCTCCCCGACTTTTGCTCTTAGCCAGCCAGTCTGGCTCTTCAGAGATGAAAGATTGCTCCCAGATTGGCCATTTCTCCAGGGATAATTGCCTGAATCAAAGAGGAAGATACCTCGTCAAATTCATTTATCATCAGAGTCAGCCAAGGAGAGCCTCCTATATATAGAGGAGCCTAACACTGTGCCTGACTGGTGGGAATCTAATTAATGCCATTGCATCTGCCCGGCCCCGCCCGTGCTCCAACACCCTGGTGGGGCTTTACTGCCTACAATCTATCTGGCCTGACTGACCACAGGCTTCCACGCTCAACTCTGTCTACTTCTCCAGTTTCATCCCCTACCCCCTCTTTGCTGTTTCCTCCTCCCTTTTACTTATAGACACTCAGACACAAGGGTACTTTCCTACTCCTGATACCCCCATTATGTCTAATTGCTCAGTTGCCCCCAGACACTCCGTGTAACTTCACACCCTAGAGACTTTGCACGTGCAATGTCCTCTGTCTGGAATCTCCCTGACCTGGTAACCCTGTTCCTCTTGTAATACCCAGCTCACATATCACCTCTATGACTACCTCCTCCCAGAGCTTCCCTGCCTTTTGTGAAACACTGCTGTATCCTCCTTGTCATCCCAGGACCTCAAACACAGTTATTTGTCTGTCTATCCAAGTTAAGGGCCAAATCTTATTCTCCTAATCCCAGTACCTAGAACCAGGCCTGGCCATCATAGACACCCCATAAGGTTGGTTGAATGAAAAAAAGAATGAATGAAGCTAGGAGAAGAGGGTGGTGTGGTGGAGAGGCATTCTCTGGGAAGTCCTTAAAGCCCCAGGCTGAGTGAGGGTGGTGGGAAGTCAGAAGACTGATTTCTGTTGAGTCTCTGCAGAGTTAGTTCCCTGTCCATTACCTTTACTTCCTGGCTGGGAAGACATTACCTCTGTGGGCTAGGTCATGCACTTCATGTGTCAGCATCTCCCATCACCCATTCTCACATAAGTTCTGTGAGGTAGGTATTGTTTTTATAGAGGGAACTGAGGCTCATTTGTCCTCATCAGAAAGCAAAGCAGGGTTTAGCTTTAATTGGACCCAGCAGGATCTATCTCCCCAATAGGATCTACCTCTAGCTAGGTGAAAGCTCCTATGCTTCCCAGTGTCCCTCCCTATCCCATCCATCTATCCACCATCCATCCATCATCCATGCATCCATCCACCCATCTTCCCACCCACCCACCCATCCATCCATCCATCCATGCATGCATCCATCTACCATCCATCCATCCATGCATGCATCCATCTACCATCCATCCATGCATCCATGCATCCATCTACCATCCATGCATCCATCTACCATCCATCCATGCATGCATCCATCTACCATCCATCCATGCATCCATGCATCCATCTACCATCCATGCATCCATCTACCATCCATCCATGCATGCATCCATCTACCATCCATCCATCCATCCATGCATCCATCTACCATCCATCCATGCATCCATCTATCCATCCATCTATCCATCCATCCATCCTTCCATGCATCCATCTACCCATCCATCCATCCGTCCATCCATGTATCCATCTACCCATCCACCCATCCATTCACTCATCTATCCACCACCCACCCAGCCAACCAGCCTTGAAGTGTATCACGCCTTTGCAGCCACGACACCAGGGCTCACACAGTGCTAGAATGCTTATACGTGCTGTAGGATGGGGCAAAACTCAGCCCCACAGGGTGGCCTCCAGCTGCTGGGTCTGAACTGTTGCCCAGCTAGTGCTGGGGATGTCAGGTATGGAGGAGTCTGCATTCCATGCTAGAGAGCATGGGGCAGCCCAGGAGATATGGCTCCTTTTATCTTCATGTGTGTTATTATGTGTGTGTGTGTTTTGTGTGTGAACGCAGGCAGCAGGATGTGTGTGTATGAGTGAGACAGTGTGCAAAGATGACTTTGTGTTTTTCTTGGTTTCTGGGTTTTAGTGCTCGGCTTTTTGCCCTGCTGTTTCCCTGTCAGTCTAGGTATATCTGTCAGTATGCTGTCTCTGCATCTAGGCTTTTACTCATCTTAATATCCCCACCATGCTATCCATGCCCTGAGTCTGAAGTGTTTCTTGGTACATGATAGGTGCTCAACCAGTGCGTCATGATGCACTGAATGGGTGAATGACTGAATGATTGAATGAGTGAACAAACATTCACTTTGGTGTCACATAGACCTGAGTTTGAACCCTAGTTCTGTTATCTACGTAGCTGAGAACTTGGGATTAATTTTCTCATCCAGAAAGCCAGAATACTGAAACTACCTATTCTATCTTTCTCAAAGGGCTGTTGATAGAGGATTATAAGAGATATGTGAAAGTGGTTTATAAACTATGAAGCACTATACAAGTATAAGAGGTTATTATTATAATAGTTATTACACTTGAAGTGATCATTGTGTTTGAAAATTAGGGATTCTGTTTTCAGGAATATAAAATCATCCTGGCCTGATTTGAACTCTGAGACTTACAGAGCAATCATTATAGGAACTGATGTAGATTGCCCAACTATGAGAACTATCAGGGGCGGGGGCTCGGGAAGCTGGTGAAAATGGCCCATCTTCCCTTGTGCCACCCATCCCCCCAAGTGGACCCACATGGGAAGTCTCTCCTGAGTCTGCAATTGCCTAGACTTCTATGCCTCGTTATCTTTGCAAACTTTGTTCCCTCTGCCAGGAATCCTTCTCCCCTTTTCTCCACTTTCTTTTGATCCTCTCCTGCCAAGCTGCCACTGTCCCTGGGCTCCCAGGTTACCAAGTACGCCTCCCTGAGGGCATTTATGGCAGCGCACCTGCACCTGTGCACGTCTGCTATGCGCTCCCTGCCCCCTCCCGCCCACCCGGGGCCACAGCACCTCCAGGGCCAGGAGCCTCACTCTTCTCTGCAGGCTCGGAGCTAAGGGGGTGAACAGATGGGTGGTGCAAAGTGAAGGGAAGGATTGAATCTTGGTAGATACACAGGGTTTGAGCTTTCAAAGTCCCATTATCTGTAGGGGAAGGCGAGGAAGAAGCTTCAGAGAAATGAGCACTGCCTTGCAAATAAACCCCAATTTCTGAGAGATATTTTCCACCCACCCTCATGCCCAAAAGATCAAATAGGCTGATCTTCCATGGGGTTACTGGGCCTGGGGACCTCAGTCCTCTACTGGTGGGTGACTGGTCATAAGCCAGCTGGGCATTGAGGCCTCTAGGTTGGAGCTGAGTCCTTAGGACAGGGAGGCACCTGCCTGTTGCTGACCCCTACAGGTGAGCGGTTACCCACATGGGGAGGCAGGTGCTGCCTACCGCCCCGCTCAGCCCTTCCAGATTCTTTCTCTTGGTGGAGTCAGCCCCAGCTGGTGGAAAATCTGTTGGAAGCCCTCCTAGGAACTGGCTCCTTTGCCTCTCTCCCTGTGTTTGGAGGCATCTTGTTTCCACCCTGCTCTGGGCTTCTCCCCCACACCCTCCCACTCCCAGCCATGCTCCTGGAGCCCCAGGCAGCCGCAGCAAAGTGCCAGGGGGCTGGGAGGTTTTTCATTACCGAATGCACTGAACCTATTTGTGAGTGTTTTGCAAAGTGTTTAATCCAAGGTGTTCCCTCAATTAAATTAGTGCAAACATCTGTGTCCCACATCCACGTCCATTTGCATTCTGTGCCATTTATTACAGCGGGAAATTGGAATGCACCTTAGGAATACTTAGGATCGAATTAGGCTAGGTTGGGGTGGGCGTCTTTGGGGGAGGGCTTGTCTGAGGGTGCTGTGAGGTTGGTCCACAAGGTGGATCCTTTTCCAGCCTTGGGACATGAAGAGGAGCTCTTTTCTGGTGCAGGAGACCACATGGAATGAAGCTCTGGGGAGGCAGGACCACCGGTCTTGTGGGGGAGGTTGAGTGAGTTTAATTAATGCCCCTGATCCCCACCTGGGCCCCAAGTACCTGCAGAGGCAGGAGGAGTTCCCTGCTGTTGTTTTATAACTTTAAACCCAATTAAAAAAAAAAAGTGTATCACATTCAAGTGACCCACGTGGGTCTCTCTCTAGGGGGCGGGGTGGGCTTTCCTGCTGGAAGGGGGTTTTCTCATCATGAAACTGCTCAGCCTTGGTGACTGGTTGAGTGTGGGTGGCAGCTCTCTTCCTCATGTGATTCCCATGACTGTCAAGTACTTTGGGAGTCCTGCTGTCATAAGAATGTTGGGGGCACTTAAGAAGAAATGTTTCTGCTGTGTGACAGGCACTGCCTTCCGTGTTTCTCATGCATTATCTGTTGTAACTCTGCCACCAACCCTCTGAGACAAGTCCTCTCAGAAGAGAGCAAATCAGGGAGCCGGGCATAATCAGAGAGGTGAAGCAACACACCATTGTTCCCCAGCTAGAAAAGGGAACAGTGAACGCACTGCCGCTGGAGCCCGGAAGACTGTGCTTTCGGCTGCCCACAGACAGCTCTCTCAGTTGAGGCAGCTGGGATTGTCTCTGAATCAGGGACCTGGCCACCTTCCCAAATCTGGTGGCCAGCATGCCCTGGCCAGGCTGTACAGAGGTCCTGGTGCCTCTGTACATCAGTAGTCTGCCTACTCCCGGTTTCTAGCCCTTTATTATAGGATGGCCCCCCCTGTGGTCCCCAGGGGCCTATGATGAGCCTGCAGGTGACTCACCTGAGGGAAAGGACTCCTGGCTTTTATGGAATGGGGCAGGGAGGAAATATGGAAATCTGGGTAGTGAGGAAGAGGCCCATGGGATGTTCAAGGATCCTAGAGATCTGTGAGTTCCTCAGTATTGAGTAGGGAAACTGAGGCTCAAACAGAGTTAACACTCGCCTAAGGCCACTTGTGGTAGAGGCTGCAATGGATGGAACCTGGGGCTCCCAACTCCTGAAAGGGAAACTATAACAGGGCCTAGGGAGGTCCCTGGGACTTCAGAGGGCAGGTGCTGGTTTTCCGGATGCAAAATGTGAAGTCAAGGCTGGAGCAAGGAACCAGGGTGAGAAGGGGATGGGAGGCTGCTATGGATGTGTCTACTAAGGGTCCATCCGAACTGCCCTTAACAGAGAACCTTCCAGGTCCTAGAGGGCCACTAGCCATCTTCAGCCTGGGTCCTGGGGTGGTTTCTCACCAACTTCTAGGGTTTCATCTAGGATCATCCAGGGGCCAGCAGAACCTGGGGAGGCAAGACCTAGGCAAGGACTTAGGGCTGCAAATGGCCACCCAGTGTCTGGCTCTGTCTTCCCTTTGCCCTGTCCATTCTGTGGTCTGGGAAGCTTCTGGAAGAGTAGTATCCAATAGATTCGAGCTCCCACTTCCTCCACCAACCATTTTTTACTTAGCCTTAGTTTGCCTATCTGTTACAGAGTAATAAAAACCCCATCTTACAGGGTCATTGGGAAAATTAAAGGAGCCATAGGCATGCGTGACCCTGCTTTGGGGCTTAGGACATTACTGCTAATTTTCCTTTCTTTTCCATGGCTCCCATCTGCTTTCCTTCTGAGACCCATGCCTGCTCCTGGATATAAAGGGGTGGGGTGGGGGGCAGGTGACTCTGTCAGGATGTTGATAGGCAGCCCCCATCCCAGCTCTTCCTCCTCCCTCTTCTCTTTTCTTCCCTCCCTCTCTCATCAAAAGACTTTAATAAATGCATCTCAGCATGTGGCCCTGCCTGGGGCTTTATAAGAATGAATTGTTTATCCCAGCCTTTACTTCCTAGAGATGACAATTTACCATCTACATACATTTATTAAGCACCGACTGTGTGTGGTACCAATCTCTAGGCAGACCAGAGTCCACCTAAGAGTGACTCCCAAGGCTTCTTGTCTTCCCCCAGGGCCCCAAGGGTTCCTGCTTTCTTTGATTGGCTGGGTTCTATGACCATCTGCCTCTATAGCAAGATGCTGAGTTTCTGTACTCTTGTGCTTCTCTGCTTCTACACATGAGGTTCTCCTTGCCTAGAATGTTCTCCATCCCCCTCATTTACCTGGTTAGAAGTCAGCGTCTTTGGTGATGAGTTTGGGACCGCATCCTGGCTAGGGCTTATCATCCTTGAGCTCCTGGTGCACCCTGGGCCTCTTTTTGTGATTCTTTATCACACTGTATCCTAGTTACGCCTTTCCTAGAGATGCCTCGCTCTCCAGGGTTTAAGAGTCCAGAAGGTGGCATCCTAGGCTGAGCACAGGCCCTAGGAGCACCTGTTCTGCCTCCCCTGTAGGCTGGCTCAAGCTCTGTTCATCCCTAACAGAAGAGAATGCCTGTTACTAGACCGGCTTTCTCTCCCATTAGCCTTTGGTGTTTTGGACAGACCAGTGGCATGTCCGACGGGAGGCTGGCCTGGCAGCAGGCCTCACTCTTTAGTTTCCAGGGTGTTCAGTCCGAGAGCAGGCCCCTGTTGCTTGTATTTGCAATTCTGGTAAGCATTTTCTCTCCCCCACCTGGCCTCAGGGTATGGGATCTCCAGATGGAACAGAGGATAGGCGAAGCAGAATGACCCCCTTAATTTACTGCCCCTGTGTCTTTGTCATATTTCCTTTTCCTAAAGAGTTTTTCTTCTCTCTCTCTGCGTGGCCGACCCTGCCCATAATCTCTAGTCCCGTGCCACCTCCTGCCCAAGTCTTAGATCCCTTGGGGGAAGGCAGTTTCTTCCTCCCAGAGCACCTGGCCTGAACCTCCTGACACTGACCAGCTTCTCAAGTATATTCGAATCTGTCCTTTTCCACAAACCTAAGTCAGTACAAGGTTCTGTCCTGGCATGGCACCTGGCACATTCTGAATTTATAATAAGTGTTTGCCAAATGAATGAATGAGTAGGACTACTCCTAGTTTCTCTCAGAGGGAAGTGTCTGGGTTCTTCTCCCATCCTCTGCTTTGGCTTTTCTGTCCCAGGGTTCTAATGGATCCGGAGGCATATTCGTCACCAGTTACTGGAAAATGGTTGCTATGACCAGCAAGAGAAAAGCAGGTATTAAATTCTGCTTGGTATACTGAGCAGACTGGAATTACTACTACTACTACTTCTTCTTCTTCTTTTTTTTTTTTTTAAGAAAAAGAAAGAGTGCATGCATGTGTGCACAAGGAGGCAGGGAGCAGTGGTGGTGAGAAGGAGGGCCAGAGGGAGAAAGAGAATCTTTTATTTTTTATTTTATTATTTTTTAATTTTTTATTTTTTTATAAACATATAATGTAACCCCACCACCCTCTCCTGACACCCCTCCCCCCCACCCCCCTCAGTTTGTTTTATGACATTAAGCGTCTCTTTTGGTTTGTCTCCCTCCCGATCCCATCTTGTTTCATTTATTCTTTTCCTACCCCCTTAACATCCCCCCCCATTGCATCTCCACTTCCTCATATCAGGGAGATCATATGATAGTTGTCTTTCTCCAATTGACTTATTTCACTAAGCATGATACCCTCTAGTTCCATCCACGTCATCGCAAATGGCAAGATTTCATTTCTTTTGATGGCTGCATAGTATTCCATTGTATATATATATATCATATCTTCTTTATCTATTCATCTGTTGATGGACATCTAGGTTCTTTCCATAACTTGGCTATTGTGGACATTGCTGCTATAAACATTCGGGTGCACGTGCCCCTTCGGATCACTACGTTTGTATCTTTAGGGTAAATACCCAGTAGTGCAATTGCTGGGTCATAAGGTAGCTCTATTTTCAACTTTTTGAGGAATCTCCATGCTGTTTTCCAGAGTGGTTGCACCAGCTTGCATTCCCACCAACAGTGTAGGAGGGTTCCTCTGAAAAAGAGAATCTTAAGCAGGCTCCATACCCAGTGTGGAGACTGACATGTGGTTCGATCTCACAACCCTGAGATCCTGAGATCATGACCTGAGCAGAAATCAGGAATTGGGTGCTTAATCGACTGAGCCACCCAGGCACCCGTGCAATTACTTCTATAGGGGCAAGCCTGTCTGGTCCCAGGACGCTGGTACTCTACACATAATGTCTCCAAAACAAAGTAAGCAAGATAGGTCATTGGAATAAGAAAAAAAAAAAAACTTCAACTTTATTTATTGTTACTTTTTTTTAAAGATTTTATTTATTTGTCAGAGAGAGAGGGAGAGAGAGCGAACGAGCACAGGCAGACAGAGTAGCAGGTAGAGGCAGAGGGAGAAGCAGGCTCCCTGCTGAGCAAGGAGCCCAATTCGGGACTGGATCCCAGGACGCTGGGATCATGACCTGAGCCGAAGGCAGCCGCTTAACCAACTGAGCCACCCAGGCATCCCTACTGTTATTTTTTTAATCTCATCCTGTTTAGATTCCCATTTCTGGGTATGTTCTATAAGACATATCATATATTGGTAAGGTAGTAGATCTAAGCCACATACACACATAGGTTGTATATACATATTACATTATCTATATACACATATGTAACATATATGTAACATATAATATATATGTTAGAACATATATATGATATAAAATATGTATATATATATAAAGGTTATATATACATATCGAAGGTGTATGAAAAATTTTTACTGATAGACTTATAAACTCATTTGAGGACCATGTGCTTAGGCCACTGCCCCACTGTCCAGGAGGTGGGACTACTTCATATTTGCTAATGTCTCTGGACAAATGGCCTGCCCCCTAGTTTGGCCTCACATCATGCCTAAAGCTTTACAACCTGAATCTCACTAGATGACAAATTCCTTAGGGAGAGTCACTTGGGGATCCTGTTCCCCCGTGACTCTCCAGGGCCTGGCACATTGCTGGTACATTACAGGTCTCAGTAAGTTAAGTGTGGTTTGAATTATATTTATTTGAATTGATTGGGACTATCTGAGAATCTTCCAAAATTTTAAAATTTGACTTCATTTCGATCCTTAGTTTATTTGACGTATTTGCTAGAAACCCATTATGCTACAAAACAATAAGTATGTGCCCACTGTTTCCCAGGTCCTGAGCTAAGTACTGGGTGACAAATCTGAGGTCCCTAACCTCAAGTTACTTACACTGCTTTTTTCAAAAACAACCAAACAAGAAATCGTAATGTAAGTCAGCACTTCCCTGCTCAAGGGGGTTATTTTGAAACAAGTCCCAGGCCTCATACCATCTCCTCTGTAAATGCTCTAAACAGTACTCACAGCTTTTAAGGGGGAGACAGAGACAGAACTATGAACACAGTTGTGTTACAGGCGCTGTGCTGGACCCAACAGGCAGGGCCAGGGCCCAGCAAGTACGATGTGGCCTGTGCCTTGGGGAGGAATAGAGCAGGCTCAGGAATGACTTTCAAGTAAGTGATGCTTTGGCTGCCTCCCTAAGCTTAACTTCTAGACTCCTGTGTTGAAATCTCAGAACCAAAGAAGGGCCTATTAGATAAGGAGAGGAAGACGCACCTATAGAGGGAGACAGCCTTCACCAGAGACCAATAGGCCACCTACAGATCTTAGAGTTTGCCTCCCTGGAGTCAAGATGAGAGAAGCAAGGCCCAGAAAGCCGGGGCCTCTTGCAGAACTAAAGACCGGCAGCCACTGAGTCAGGGCTCGGGTCATGCTTCCCACCTCCACCTCCCTCAGCCCCCTCTCCGCACAAAGAGGACCCCGGCCGCACCAGGCCAGGCCTGTCTCTTCCACGCACCCAGGTTTCCATGTCCAGGAACCACACACCCTGAGCCCCTTGACAGCTCTGGGCTCTGGGCACCCCTCCACCCTCCAGCAGCTCCTGGAGGGGGCCAACAGCCTGCGGGCCTGGAATCATCTTCGGCAGCATGTGACTTCTTCTTTCTTCCTGTACAAGTTGAGCACTTGCCACCCTGCTGTCTGTTTTTCCTTGCTAAGGTTCAGTTCTAATTATGTTGATTTTCTTCATCCCACCCCCTCCTGGAAGCTTATTAGGTTGAATATTTTTATTTATTATCATTTCGCCCAACTCCTGCCAGCATTTCCAATTACTCTCCCCGCTTCCTTGTAATTGTCTTTCTGTAATGGCTCTGAAACAATTGCGCTAAATGAGGTGTCTCCTGGAAGATGAGAGTCTCACTTCATTAAAGGCTAATGTATTCTCAGCTCCAGCTCTGTGGGGCTAGCTTGGAAGGAAGACATTTAAACAGCTTCTTTTATTTTATAGGGAGCAACTTTTCAGCGACGAAGATGTCTGTGGGGTATATGTGTATGTGTGTGCATTGCCTGATTTTAATTTAAGGAAAGTTTATGAAATAGTGTAAGTCTCCGTGTTGGCGAAACTCTCTGTTCTTAGGTAGCCGAGATTCCCGCAGAGAGGGTGCGGGGTTCGGGAGCAGGACAGACAGAAAGGGGCAGTTTCTTCGGATATCCTTCCTGCCTTCCCTCCAGACCCCTCCCTTCTTCTCTTGCTCCCCTTCTGCTGGATCAGCCCCCAACCTCTTCCCGCCTCCATCCCGGGTCTCTGCCTCCCGCATCACGTGCTCAGCTTCCACAGTGGGGATGACCTCCTGTTCCGGGATTTTTTTCAGCTTATGTGTCCTAAGTCATTCATTCATTCATTCATTCATTCATCCAATTTGTTGTATGATCATTTATTTGTTCATTTGTTGTTCATTCAACAAATGTTTATTGCCCATAATGTTCAGGGATTATTCATTCAGGAAGGGAATGTGCCCTTTCGGAGCTCAGGGCACAGTGAGAGAATAGAGGCAGATGACAGGTAAGCAGGCACTTCTAGTCCACTACGTTAAGTGCTGCCGTCAGGCAAGGGCGAACCAGTCTGTGAGCCCCAGGGAGGGCACCTAATAAAATCTTGCCGGGCTGAGGAAGGTTCCTTGAGAAAGGGGTTGTCTGGGTTGATACCTGAAGGATGAGGAGTGAGCCGAGAAGTGAGAGTGGCTGAAGTCCTCAAAGCTGAAGGAACTGCAGTAGCTAGGGAAGGCTTGGCAGGAGGGGAGCAACGCAAGATGTCCCATCTGAGAGGAGCATGGTGTGGGGCAGAGGCTGTGGTGAGAGCTGGGACTGGACGCCATGGAGCATCTTGAGGGCCAGGCTTTCAAGGGAGGGGTGGCACACAGAAGAGTTTGAAGCAGGGGATTGATTTGGCCAGATCTGTGTCTTGGAAAGATCACTCTTGCTTCAGGGTGTGGAATGGATTGGAGGAAGGCGGAGGAAGGGGGAGGCAAGGAGAACTTTTAGGAAGGTGTTGCAAGATGCGATGATGCCCTGCCTGAAGGAAATAGCCCTGCAGAAAGAGAACGCGCTAAGCATTTGTGAGGTGTCACAGGTGGAGATCTGAAGGCTTGAAGTGGCGGGTGGTGGGTGGTGAGGGACAGGCTGCATCTGGTATGAGATCCCGTTTTCTGGCTTGGGCATTTGGTTAAGAGTGTGTGGTGCGGGCCTGAAAACCAGGACAAGACTGTACTCCATGAGAAATCTGTGTAATTCCCTGGGATGTGGGACTGCCAGGTCCAAATCCCAGCGGACGCTGGGCAGCTCAGTGAGCGCTACGGACCCCCCGCCCCCCATGCCTTCACCAGCAGGGTCTGGGGGTTGCATGTGGGGGTCAGCTCCCTCCTTTAAGGGGTCCTACACAGCTGCATCCGTAAAGCTCTTTAATGCACCTGTATGAGTGAAGCTTTGAGCTAAGTGGGTCACCCATCGGCTCTGACTTCTGTCCCAGGCAACATAACCTGTATGCGGCCTTTGAGGGTTGCCCAAGCAAGCTCCCGTGATAAAAGGCTGCCTCTTCCAAAATGCTTTTCATTTCATCAAGAAAGAGTAGGAAGGCCCTTCCTGATATGTTTGGGTTGGAAGTGAAGAAGAATCTTTTACCATGTGGAGACTCAAATATATCCAGAAGTGTTTTTATGCCTCTGAGGCATTTTTTTTTTTTTAGGTCCCTGGAAGCTTGCCAGCAACAGTAGTGGTAATAGTAACAAAAGCAGTAATAATGATTCTTCCATTTATCAAGGCCCTAGCTACGTACGTGTGCATAGTATCTCATTTAGTCCTTGCAACAACCCTGTGGTGTAGCTATTATTGTTGGCTCTAAAGAGGAGGGAATGGAGGAAATGGAGGCCGGAAAGATGTGAAGAGAACAGGCTACCCGGGACTCCCCAGCCTCTAGTTTCCCTCTCAGAGTCAAAGAAGAAGGGAGTCTGGCCAGACCAGAGCCAGTCTGGGGGGTAGCCGAGTGCCAGGAGAAGTGGCTTAGTTCAGTCCCTCCAAATGCTATTTTCCCTACTGCTTTTCACACCTCCTGTTATGTATTACTTTTTGCAGTTTATAGATCCTACTCCTTCATTCATTCCTTCATTCATACCTGCATGTCCTTCAAAGCCCCGTGCAAACGCCACTGACTCCTGGGCAGAGCCAGAACTTCCTTCCTCCCTGGCTCCCAGAATACATACATTTCTCAATCATAGCTGCTTCTGTAATTTTTTCTTCACGCGTCTGCCACCTCAGCTCTACATTGCTTTTTCCCTAGGAAGGGATCGAGGCTTAGTCCTATTTATATTCATGGGGCCTGGCCCACAGTAGGTTTTCTATGAATAAGTAGCTGCTATTAGGGATGCCAGGATGCTTAGGAGGGAGCCTGGGGCCCAAGGAAAGGCAATCCCCTGTCCTCTGTCCATTACAGACAGAATGAGGTGCCCAGAGGTGCTCCAGATAGGGCTTGACACCTCGGGGCGACCCCTGGTAATAAGGGGGTGGCTGCCAGGAACGAAAATCTCTCTCTGTGCTCTGGGAAAATGTGGGGCTTGAGGTAAGCTTTCCTCCAGGGTGGGAGGACTGAAGGAAGCGGGCGTTTATTCTGATGAGGTGCTTATGTAACACCAGGCTTCCTGGGGCTCCCGGGACTGAAGAGAGCACACCCCAAGGAGACAGACAAACAGAGGCAGCAACCACTTGGGCTATTAGACAACTGAAGTGAAGAGGTGGCCGCATCTGACATCTGCAAAAATGTAGCACCAGGGCAAGTGCCAAGCCACTTTTTACAAAGAATAAAATGTGTCTTTAAATATTCAAGTGCAAGAAGTCACCGACAGTTTTCCATCTCCCCAGATCTCACTCCGATTGCCTTTCCTCCAAGGCGGTGATGAAGTGCTCAGCAGCAGCTCTCTCCTAGGCTGAAACATCGGGGCTCGGGTCTGAGGGCAGCGAGGGCAGCTAGGGAAGAAAGGGGAAAAAGCCATGGGTCTTTGTCACAACACAGCTGTGTGACTTTGTGCAAGTGGCTTCCCCTACTTAGCCTCAGTCTCAGCATCTGTGAGAGGAAGAGACCCATCAGCTCTGCCCTGTCTAACTTGCCAGCCCACCTGAGTCTCTGTGCCCTGCAGCCACAGGGGACCATGATCCCTTTGTGATATGACCTCTCCTCTGAGTTGGGTAACACAGAATCCTCTGCCTACCCTAGCCTGCTCTCTCTCCCTCCAGCTCCAGAGCTGCATGGGGTGTCCCTGCCTCACTTTCATTGAGGACACAAATCTAGGTGAATTCCAAGTCTAAGGCCCCCTGGGGCTTTTGGAAACAATAGACAAGGCCTCCTGAGCCCCAGGGAAGTGAGAAATTGACCTGCCTGGGGCAGAACAATGGGCAATTTAGCATCCTAGAAGAGAGCAAGACAGAACATTGCTTTGTTTGTTTCATAAATACGTATTGAGGACCTTTCATGTGCCAAGCATTGTGCTGGATGTTGAGGCTCTAACAGTGAATAGGGGGGCCCTGGTCTTTTCAGGATTTACAGTTCTAGCAGATATGCCAGACCAGTGCCCCCTCTTCTTCGGTTTATAGATGACCGAGAAAATAAGGCAAGGAGAGGAAGTAGCCACCCCAAGGTCATACAGTCAGTTAGTGAACTTGGCAGCATCAAAACCCATGTTGTGACGATGAAATAAGCTAATCCACGCTGAGTACACAGAGCCACGTCTGGTTCCTGCCCCGTGAGCACTCAACGTGTGTTTCCGTTATGTTTCTGGACTCTAGGACCATTTCCCTTTGTCCAACAGCCCTTCATGGGCCAAGCTCCAGCCTCACTCATATCTTGAGGCCAGGTATTTTAGGGGACATGGGGCCACCCCCAAGGTGAGATTGAGAGAGGGAGGCTAAAGATGGCCCTGGGCATTTTAGTCTTTCATTCACCCAATGCTCATTATGGACAGCTTGCCTCATGCCTGGAGGTATGGCCACTTTGTTGAACACTGACATACCTCCTACGCTGAAGGAAGTTATATTTTAGTGGGAAAGAGGGGTGGGCAATGACCCCTACATAAACCAGATATTTTCAGAATGAGGTGAGGGTTGTGGAAGTCATGTGCAGGGTGGTAGACTACAGATTAACCAGGATGATGGGTTAGGGGCTGATAAGGGTGGGGTGGGAACTGGGGGGTGGGTTTTGTTCAGTTCTGGAAACGGCACTGCTGAGGGAGACAGGGTTTTGGTGAGTCTCTGCACTGCTCAAACATACCAGAGTCTCTAAAGCTCAGCATCCCCAATAAATGTACTAGTACCGAGATTGCCTCTGCCTGCCCACCCCCAGCCCCCAGCGGTGGGTAATGCATCCAGTCTAGACCCCTCCCTGGAGGTCTCAGTGGCCTCCCTCCATTACATTCACATTCACAACCTGTGAATTCACATTACATTCACAACCTGTGAAATGGAAGAACTTAGCCTACCCAGGAACTGATTTCCAGAATGATAAGAGTGAAGCCTCTAGTCCTTGGGAACCACAGGGCGTGCGGATGGGAGAGCTGGAGAGACAGGCTGCGTGCACTGTGCCAGGGCCAGCCACCCATATAATAAATATAATAAAATATTATATATAAAATATAATATTTTATATTTTAAAATATAAAAATATTTTAAATATTTTAAAATAAAAATATTTTATTCCAGGGCATTGAGGAATTCCACCACTGAGGAATGCAGCATCCCTGTCTCTTGTGCAGGGAAAAGCTACTTCTTCCTTCTCCCCAGGCCCTTAGCCAGTCTGGGCACCTGTTTGCCTTGATTATTTTGTCTAGGGATCGAAGACTTCCTCTGGACTTATGCGACCCTGCGTCCAGTCGTCAGGGGAGCCCTTGAGTGGGTGGCATGAAGAGTGGCACCCTAGGACCCTGTCACCAAGGGACTGGGATCTCCTAGGCCACCTCATGGTTAGGGATCAACTGGACTCAGTCTTGCTACACTTCAGGACTCAACAAAGTCAGGAGCCTTCCTAGGAGCCTTGAGAAGGCCAAATTCCAAGCAAACCTAGACAGAGACTTCATGGACCACGGTTTTGGTTTCTTACACCTGGGACCACAAAAGGTCATCTTGCCCATCCCCTTGTCTCTAGGCAGGACTAACTGATCCAACAGATGAAATCTCCCCAATTTCCAGGAATCACCATCCACAAAGAGGAAAGGGGGACTCCAAAGAGGAAGAAAATAGATTAGGGGCTGGAGTGCCATGTTCTTGGGCAAGTTCAGGAAAAAGGAAGCCAGACCTTGCAGTCTTAGGTTGGGCTTCTTGTTGTGGGATCCCCCAAATCCATCTCTACAGATATCCATCAGAAGCATCCTTAAAAGAGACATATGACTCAGATTGAAGAGTCCTTTTTCTGGGTCTCTTCCACCACTGCCCTGAATCCTAGCTGGTCACCTCAGGGACAAACCCAGGAACAACAAAGACATTCTCAAGGCCAGATTCCATCCAGCAAGTACCCTGGTGCTCGCTAAGCCAGTCCTGCAGCTGATGGACCCCAGGCTCCCCAAGGAGGCCTACCCACTTAGCGCTGAATATTGGTTGTCAGCCGAGCCTCCCCTTCCAGCATCCTGATCCTCGTGCCCCAATCCTCAGAGCTCCCTTTTGGTCCACCAATCCCCTTACTTGGTAGCCCTCGAGAGATGTGTTCTTCCCAGGTGGTTGGCCACTTCCGGGTTTCTCAGCAGAAAACCCCGCTGCTCTTCTCCGGCTCAGCTGCTAGAGTGGTTGCAAATTTCTTAGTAATGATCTTCCTTCAGGAGCAGGGGAGACAGAGGAGCTGCCGCTGCTGCTGCCAACATCAAAGCTTTCCATGTGGCTTTGGTAGAATGTTAAGAATTGCGAGATAATTAAGTTGCATTTCTGTGCATTGTTTACTGTTGCTCTCAACCAATCACTATTCCATAGGGGCTAATCTGTGTAGGGTTTTTTTTTCCTTTGCAGTGCCTGTTTGTACCACATTCTTCATTATGCTTCAGTTACAATTTTAATTTTACTATTATTAAATCTTCCCCAAAGCTGTATTATTCTGCGCCTCTGAGCTGGAATTCCTGATTTGGGGACTGTTTGCATCTGGGCCTGTTCACAAATGATTGTTCTTGTTTACAAAAGAACATACATTAAAACTCAGCACTGGAGGAATCCTGGCTCCCTTCCCACCTCCCCTGCCCTGGCTCACCAGGTTGCAGGCGGTAGGGGAGAGGGGAGACAGGGAGCAGAACAGATCTGGCAGTTCCTGAGATTTTGCTGCTGAAAGAGCATCTTCCTGTCCTCCGGTGGCCAAAGGAGTGGATAGGAAGCATTTGGACCCGGCAGTGAGCTGGTGACTTCCTTTTCATACTAATAGTAAAGGGCTGGTATTTATTGTAGTCAAACAGCATCGTCGGATGGTTAGGAGCACCGGTATATGACATGGGGAGTTCAGTAACATCACTTGGCCTCAGTTTTCTTGCTTTAAAAAGGAGGAGGAAGATGATACTGCCCCAAAGGTAAGGGTAAAAATGGGTAAATGTTTTAGAATGGGGCTCTCCAGATGGTAAGGACTTGGTCAAGCGTAGGTGAAGTTATGCTCCTGTCATAATGATTATTCCGTCATTCTACCTCGTATCCATTTTGCTCCCTCCATCACCCATCTGAAGCTTGCTTGCTCACTTGGCTTTGTCTAGGCCTGCCTCTGGGCTCTGTCACTCCTAAGCCAGTGGAGTGGGATAGGAAGCACTTTTCCATATATTCCCAGTGACTTGGGGAGTGGTAGGAGTTGGTCACCTGCCCTCCCAAGAAGGAAAGAGTGTCAGACTCCCCGGGGCCTGAGCTTGAGGGCAGTGTGAGATCCTGCCCCAGAGGAAGGTGGGCAGCCTTAAGGTTTGGAGAACTCGGAGTCAGCCACCCCCTCCCACTGCTGAGCTGGGTGGCTGGGCCTGGCACAGCGCACGCAGCCTGTCTCTCCAGCTCTCCCGTCCGCATGGCCCGGTGTCCCTGCGGTCTCGACTTCCTCCTGGAGGTCCTGGGGCTTCTCTCCTCCTCTGTCACCCCGTTCCCCCATGCCGCCACGCACACACTAAAACCATAACTTTTTTCCCCGTTCCCATTATCTCTAACCCATATACTCCAGGAAGTTTAATTTGTTCTCGGTAGTAATCACCATTAACTAGAAATTGTCTTTCTCTGTGTAAACACGTCATTAGTGAAGC
The DNA here is from genome assembly GCA_003697995.1 of Taxidea taxus jeffersonii. NCBI lineage: Eukaryota > Metazoa > Chordata > Mammalia > Carnivora > Mustelidae > Taxidea > Taxidea taxus. The sequence goes on from RCUC01106862.1 coordinate 43,458, forward strand.
TGGTTTTCTGCAGGGTCCAGATTTCATTTTTATTAAAATGAAACACTTTCAGGCGCCTCACTGTGTCCAAGGAGAGAGAGTATAATTTTAACCCATTGGGTTGGCCACAGATAATTGGGCTGGCATTTGATTGGACGATTAGGGAAATATCTCCTTTGCATGCAGTATAATTTGCATTTTTTCCCCACTTATATGAAGCTAAGTCATGCTTTCGTACACAGGCAGTTTTAATGAGCATTATAAATCCTAATGAATATATTTTCATGTTCATTTTATTGGCTTGTTTTTATTACTAGAGGTCTGAAAAACAGGGCCAGTGAGGGAGCCGCTATAGAAATGGCAAGGAGAGGAGCCCCATGGCAGGCTTGCACCCCCTCCTTTCTGCCTCCCCAGGCTGCCAGGGTATGGAAGGCTCTCGCCGAGGTGGGAGGGGGGCTGGAGGGGTCCTTCTGACCCTCTTTAACCCAAAGCAGAAGTTGCTTTGGACCCCAGGGGATGCAGAGAATGTATCCCCCCCACCTCCCCACCCTGGGGCCAGCAGAGCTCCCACTACAGCCCGACCCCCATTCTGGGGCATGAGAACTGTCAGAACCCTGAATCCTACTTCGTCATGGTCTGAAACGGAAGGGGCAGCGAAGTACTTCTGCACAGGGTCTGGCACGTTCTAGGAACTCCATGCAGGTGGATCAAACAGATTATCAGCTTGAATTCTGATTCACAAGGAGTTACCATCATCAGAGCACTGGTTTTCAAACATGGCCCTAAAAGGCAGTTAAAGAGTGCAAAAATCACAGCTTTCTCCTGGAGGATTCGGAAGGCACATCAGTGTCTCTGGCCTCAGAATATCATAATGAATATCAGCAGTTTTGGAGTTCTGCTTCTCTCCCCATTCATTCGTGGGTCCATTCATTGAATAAATATGGTGGGGTAGGGGGGTGCTCTTCTGTGTCCTAGGCACTGAGCCAGGACACAGACAAAGTGGTCCCTAAAACGTCCACCAGCATCAACATTTAAAAAATTCCTGTAATAAGTGACCCGTAAAGTAACTTTTTTGTTCCAGCCTGTGGCTCTGGTTCTGAATCACTGTCTGTAACCAGGAGTTTGATTTCTTTCCATCGGGCACCCTGAGACCCTCTGTTACGCACGGGCCCTCATGCCCCAGTGCGTCAGCACTCTCAGGCCACTGCATAGACCAGGCCTTTTGTCCTTGTTTCCACACACTGAGCCTGGCTTGCTTGATCCTTTGCTTTTGGTTCCAGCTAAAGGGCATCCTTGGCATCTCCCCCGCCCAGGCCCCACCTTCCCTTGCTTCAGAGGATGGAGAAGCTCTTGGCCATGGACCCTGCTACAGGGAGCCTGGTTGGAGGCCTGTCTGGTCTCCTGTGCCATGTGCCCACTGACCTCCTTCTGCTCCTTGCGGTACAACCTGGTCTCTGCTGACGGTTCCAACCCACTCCTCAGCCCCAGCCTGTTTTGGTTTTTGGTTTGTTGTTGTTATGGTGGTGGTGGTGGTTGTGGTTGTTTCTCATCAGAAAGATGTTTGCTGGGGCACCTGGGTGGCTCAGTGGGTTAAAGCCTCTGCCTTCGGCTCGGGTCATGGTCCCAGGGTCCTGGGATCGAGCCCCGCATCGGGCTCTCTGCTCATCAGGGAGCCTGCTTCTCCCCTCTCTCTCTGTCTGCTTCTCTGCTTAGTTGTGATCTCTGTCTGTCAAATGAATAAATAAAAAAATCTTTAAAAAAGAAAAAGATGTTTGCTGCTCACCTAGGTTGGGAATTCTAAGGATGTTTTAGAAGTTAATTCAACTTAAAACTAGTTCAGTGTCCTTTGCCATCATCTCTTCAAAATGGCGGCTCAGCGCTTGGGGCTGACCTTCCTTCCCCATGGAAGCGGGTCATCACGTGGGTTTCGGCTACATCCTCCACCACCCCACCACCCCACATACAGACACAGCTGAGCATGGCTCACTGTGGCCTTCTGGGCAACTTGGGCAATGTTATGTCTTCCAGTTGTACAAGAGATATTTACTGATCAACTCTCAGATGCTCGCTTCTGTAAGGAATGGGAAGTGAATAGAGAGGCCTCGTGGCATAGTGGGAAAGTGCTGGAAGGCCTTGGTTCATTCTGGCTTTGTTGCTTTCAAACACATGAGCTCATGTCAACATCTCACTTCTCTGGGCCTCTCTCTCCTCATCTGTAACATGGCAATAATAATCCCCACCCAGGTCACAGGTGGTAGGTGGTAGGGTGGATTTAAATGAAAAAGTGGTTATGGAAACTAACTGCCCATCATCATTCAGGCGGAATGTGACCAAGTCCCAGAGTGACTCAGACCATGGGTCCTGGGTCATAGCCCATTTGTCATCTTGGAAGGGCTGGTGAGAGGGTACAGAGATGCTTCCTGACAGGAGGAGATGCTGGGTGTTTGTGCATCTATCTCTCCCAAGGAGAGATAGAAGGAAGCTCCAGCTAGTCTTTCACCACTGGCACGGGCTCATAGGTCTGATTTTATCCTCACCACCATAGTTTGCTTACACACCCATTGCTGCCAAGTGTGTGCCTGCACTTGGCTTCAAGAAATGGGCAGGACGCGACTCAGTCGTTTAAGCGTCGAACTCTTGATTTCAGTTCAGGTCATGATCTCAGGGTCCTGGGACAGAGCCCCATGTGCATGGAGCCTGCTTAAGATTCTCTCCCTCTCCCCCTCTTAAAAAAAAAGAAGGGAAAGAAGGAAAGGAGGGAGGGAGGGAGGGAGGGAGAGAGGGAAGGAAGGAGGAAGGAAGAAATGGGTAGGACGCTCCTTCCCTGGAGGGTATGGTGTCTCAACCAGCATTGTGTCTGCATGCAGGGCGCTCTGTTGCTGAGCCCTGACTTGTCTGTTCTGCATGGTGGGGCAGTTTTGTCTTCCATTAAGACTGCAAACTTCTTCCTTGTCCGAGACTTTTTGCACATGCCCTCTCCTTACCATTACACCCACAGTGCTAGGCATACAGCCACCCACTCAATAAATGCTTTTTGATGACCTCACTGGCCCAGGCAGGCACCAGGCACCTCTTAGCCAGTGCATCTCACCCCCCAAGTCAAGGTTAAGTGTCCAGAACTGACCAGTTGATCTTGCTCAGAAGGCAGAGAGGTGGGTCAGAGGAGCAGGACCTTAGCTTCGATGCTGTTCTCATTGGGTCTGCAAACCCGATAGAAATTGCCCACCTGAGATACCAGATTGCCTTTTCAAAAGGTGGTAAGTGCAAAAGTGAGCTGCTGGCCCACTGCAGAGCTGGGTCTTTAGCTATGGGGTGTAATGACGTTGGCTCATTCCGGAGCTGTGCCAGGAGTTTCATGTGGGTAGAGCAAAGCCTCTGTAAAGACAACAGCTTCCCAACAACAGCTCAGGAGGTTGAGAGGATCCAGAGCAGCCCTCCAGTCACCTGTGAGCAACTATTTGAGCGCAGCTGGAGGGGAAGAGTATGGAAAAGGGTGTTCATTTATTAGGAGCAATGAGATTTGGTTCTGGAGGAAGATGGGGGCCACCTGCTCACGAGACATTGACTTGGGCTCCAGTTCTAGATGAGGAGGGCAGCCAAGGAGGGAGCAGCGCTGAGTCTCCTTGGAGAGGTGGGGATGAGGGTCAGGGCAAACCCGGTATGAGGCCAGCTGTACAGGGAAGGGAAGGCAGCTGGTGTTCCGGCTGCTGTGAGGGATGGCTGGCCAATGGGGCTGCCCCAGGGAGAACCATCTCTCCTCTCTGGCTGGGAGGTGTTTGTTTAGAGTCCCGGGTGCAGATTAGCCTGGCCTGAGCTTCACACTGCGGAAGGGAGGCTGCTTGGTGTGTTTGCTTTAGGCCACTTGGGGAGCTCAAGGCATGATGGGATGGCAGAAGATGCCTCCTTGAAACCTCTTTCCATGCCCCTGCCCCACCCCTGCCCCTTCTCCACTCCCTTCTCTCTGTGGGGAGTCCTGGGCAGGCCTGTCTTTGTTTGGGGGAAGGAGCACTGCGCCAAGCCTCTCCTGTCCCATTCTAGGTACCTCCCTACCTCTCTCCTCTACCTTTCCCTGCCTCTCCTATCTCTCCAGCTCCCTTTCCTGCTGTTCCCCAGTGCTCCCAGCTCACGCTCCTTTTCTTCTTCACATACCCCTCTTTCTGTGGCCAGCTTTCAGGTGCACCTTTTGTTCAGGGATGCCCCCTTTCCCTCTATGGTGCATCCAGAAGTAATGCTGGGTTAGATGCTTCCGGTCTGCACAGAGCCCATGACTCTACAGTGAGTGTTCAGCGGTGCAGGCGGGACCAAAAGCAACTCTGTCATGCCCAGGTGATATGACTGGGCACCAATCCCTCCTCAACTCCGAGCCTCGGTTTCCCCAGAAATGCAATGGGGAGGATGTGCCCTGCTTCATAAAAGACCTCCACTCTCTGGAGTCAAGCTCTGCTCCCCTCCCCTTCCCACCCCTTTGAGCCTTGGCCGGCTCAGCCGCTCCCTTCCTGGCTGGAGCAGGGGGGAGGCAGCGCTAGGACCCCGGGGGGGGGGGGGGTGGTGGCAAATGGAGGGGAGCTGCCGGGACTAGTTTAGGCAAACAGCAGGGACTGCTGGCGGAGGCTCCAGCCCCCACCACTTACGCTGTAACAGCTGCAGTCCAGCTGCTGGCATCCCTGCTGGGGGAGCGTGCTAAACCTCTCCGGGGTCAGCACTGTGGTATGTCGGTTTCCATAGCAACCAGCCAACGGGCCACTTTCTCAGAACAATTCCCCTACTCAGCCGGGTTCTGGACTTAGCTCAGCCCAAGGGCATGTGGCTGAGGAGCAAAGCAGGAGGGGGAGAGGCTGCCCGAGGGCCAGACTGGGCCCCACAGAAGTGGCTATCTCAAGCCTTCACACAAAGGGCATGGACCAGAGGACAAGACGAGCAGACTGTTTTCCTGTCCTGGCTCTCCCTCGCCCCCTCTCTCGGCTTCCCCACCACCCCTGCCCATCCACAGACCGCCCAGCTCGGCCTGTTTGGAAGAAGTATCATGTCTTTGTCTGGGTCTGGACAACAGCTGCCTTGGCTGGGCTCAGAGCTTAGAGGAAAAAGTCCCAGAATGATGTATGATGGGAGGGGGAGGGGGCCTCCATCTCGGCACCCTCCGTCCAGCTCTTCCTGGCCCATTGGAATCCCATTTGCCCCACCCCCAGTGACCTCAACAAAGCTGAGGTTGTAATCAGTCCTCTCCCCATTTTTAGAGGGTGGGAAAGGTCACCTTTCTCAAGCGCCTTAGGAATAACCTCCCTGAACCTGAGAGGTTGGTGCTCAGCCTGTCATTTTCAAAAAGGGACACCTACTGGAGGAGAAGAAGCAGACCAGGAGCTACCTACCAGGAAACCTTGATCTGTTTCTGGATGGCTGGGGTGGGGCGAGGGCTTGTTCTGGGGCTGGGGTAGGCATCACCCCCAGCCCTCTCCCTAGTTGAGCTCCCTGTTTAGTTGCAAAAACTGTGATGGGTACCAACTCTTCCCCCAGCTCTTTTGGAATGCAGCTTAGGCTACTATGGACTTGGGAGCCCTGGGACTTTATCACTGGATAGGAGTTCATTTCCAGGAAGGAGCTATTACCAAATAGGGAAACTGAGGTCAAAGATAGCATCTTAGAGTAGGCATAATAACTGCAGGGTTGGGCCCGGGGCCTGGGACTTGGCATCCTGGATGGTCCCTGCTAAGACCTGGGGAGGCATAGAATGTTCTCGGGGTGACCTGTCTAGCTGTCTTGCTCCTCTACCCTGTTAAATGGTTCCTCATTTTTAAGGGACCTAGTTCTTCATTCCCCTCCCCTCACCCCATTCACCACCCCCACCCCTTAAAAGGAGGGGACAGGTGTCCTTTCTTCCGTGCACCACAGCTGCAGCTGGACACATTTTCTCTAATCTCCAGAAACAGGTGTGGAGTGATTCTCAGCCCTCTAGGGATGAGGGGCATTTGGGAAGGTAGCCAATTTTAGAAGCTGTAGATTCCCATCCTCCTCTGGCCCCGTCTGTGAAATGGGAGAGTTGCCTTAGATTAGCACTTCCCAAAGTGGGCCCCGCAGCACAGAGGGCTCTGTGGGGAGAAAAATGAGTTCCAAAGCCAAGCAAGTTTGGGTAAAGCTGCATGAACACCCCCTATTAAAGAGTCATAGGATTCATTATAGTTTTAAAGATTTTAAGAGGTCTAGCACTAAAGAAAACCCAGTGTAACCTAGAGCCTCCTCAGCGTATATGACCATGGCACCCTTGTTTCAAGTCCTATGAACAAACCCTTCCTGGCAAACACTAGCCTCTACTAGAAGGTTCCAAAGCTTTTCTCTGTCCAAGCTTGTCATCAGCATCTAAGATGCTTACAGCACTTTCCAGCACTACAGATAGCCCCGTAACAAGCCTCCCTTTGTTTCCCCGCTCTTGGTGGGGAGGCACCCCAACACTGGTTTCTGCCATCCTGCCCTCCTGCCCTCCTCCACCACCTCACTCTGGCTGGCTGCTCAGCTTTGCTCAGATTATCTCCATCCCAAATGGAGACACTGACATCTGGGGCAGGGAGAGGCCTTGCCCCAGAACTTCAAAATGTCAGGGCAGAGCTGGAGAGGGAGTACAAGGTCGTCTCAGGTTTCCCGTGGGAGTGAAGCCCTCACAGCTTCCACCCAACTGCCCCTGGGGTGTCCACAGGTCATCTGTGGTAATATTGCTTTGAAAAGTGAGGCAATGCTTCTAGAGCCAAGGGAGGAGAAAGTTCTCGCCACCAAGTATTTAGGAAGAAGACCCCTAATGGGGAAGCTTTACAAATGAAAAGTGCCTCTCTCCTCTCCACTCTCCAAACTGTCAGAAATAACACCTCACATTCTCCATGGTCATGTCCATGACCTCATCCGCCCATCAGGAGAGAGAGGAGAGAGCTTTGATGTGGCCCATGTGGCCAAGCACATTCGGGCTCCAGCCCAGCCCCCTGACTGACTGGGTCCCTGCCCACAGGCGGGCTGCTTCTGCCCCAGTGTAGCATCTCTCAGAAGGCAGGAAGAGTTCCTTTCCCACAGGGTTCTTATGAGAATGGAGTAACACTATAAATGTGGTAATGGCTGGCATGGGCACGCATGAGAGGCTCAGTAAGCATAGCTTAGGAGAATTAAACCCCCTCTAGGTAAGATTTCTCTTATTTTTGGAAAGGAAAAAACTGAAACTCAAACAAGGTAAGTGACTTGTTCAAGGTCACACGGCTGGTCCATCCCCTCACCCCCAATTCTTCACTTTCCCACTTTCCCTCATTTCAGGAAAATGTTCTGAGGTGGGCCTAATGTCTCACTGTTTTTTCAGGACTTTTAACAACTCTGATTCTGTTTGCTCTTGAACTTTCCCTCTTGCTCATGCAAGTAGGATACTTGCCAGAGACAGACTGCAAGACAGACCTGCTTTTTTGGAGGGTTGGGGTAGGGGGTGTAGAGGTGGGAAGGGGGTATCATTCCTTTGAAAATTGCTTTTTAAAAATAAAAGTAGGTTTATGAATTCAGATGATCTCATCTCCGTTTGCCAAGAGCTCCTCCTCCTAAGAAAGGGCAAGCTTTTTCTCCTTCCTTCCTCTTCCCTGGCTGCCCAGACCCTTGACCCTGCCATCAGGAGACTTTCATTCCCTCTGTCTCCTTACAGCAGCAAAACCAATCTACACACAAGATCTGGGGGTCAGAAGAGGCCTCCGTGCTTACTTCCTAATCTTGACCCAGGTATAAGTCATTTTATTTAGCACAAGAAAATGCATGTAGAATAGGGGGAAATGAGAAAAACAAGAATGCCTATAATGTGCTACGCACTGTGCTAGAATCTTAGAAGTGTGCCTTTTGCCAGCATCGGGTCTCTCTTCTGATTTTTATTAGGTAAGAGAGAGGCTGGTGAGAGCCCTTGGGAGAAAGGGGTTCACTCCTGCAAGGTGTCAGCACTGTGATCGCCATCAGCGTGTCTGTTACTGTCATAAGCCACAGCACTGCCTCTGATCAACATATTCAATTGGCTACATTACCTTCTTTCCTGCTATCTCTGTCCCCCCTCCCGTCATCTGGAAATTTCACACCCAGTGAAATCAGGAAGGGTGGGTAGGCATGTTGGTGAGGCTCAAACAACTGGTCTACCAAACTCACCTCCACGTACTTGTGGGCATGCTCCTGTGCTCACGTGGCTCTAGCTCCAAGCCTGAACAGTGCCCTCCGTGGAGCCTGCAGGAGGACATACTTGTCCCCGAGGCTCCGAAGGAGACGAGCTCTCTCTGAAGCTGGTCCTTTGGAGCTCATCCCATCGTGCCCTCTACCTGACTGGGGGCCTCTCTTTTCTTGCCCTTTCGGGTGGAGACTGTGTGAATTATGTGAGAGAGAGGACGAAGGAAGCACTCACAGGATTTCTGCTCTCCAGACATTAAGATGGGATGATTTCTAGCTCTGCTCATCTCATTTAAAGGGCTGGCCCTACTCCAGCAGGTATCTGGGAGTAAAAACAACAAACAACCCCAAACATCTCCCAGCACCAGATCCCCACCACAGGCAATATTTCCTGCTCAGCTTTCTGATGGAGGGAGCATGTGTGTGTGTGTGTGTGTGTGTGTGCGTGTGCGCGCGCGCGCGTGTGTGTGCGTGAGTACCCATGTGTGTGTTTTCCCTCTGATTTACAGGCGCTTTGTGGATCAGTAGACACACGAGGAGGAGTGGGGCTGGGGGCAGGAAATTGTCTCCAAGCAGAGGCCTGATTAGAACAAGGAGCTAATCAGCACTATTTATGAAGGTATTTTGCGCAGGAATTTGTGGTAAATGATGGAAGGGGGGGGGTATGCTATGAGAGAGAGAAGGAAGAAAACACCACATCCACGTCTGACGATCTAAAGCCAGGGGGTCAGAGAAATGCTCAGACTCTGAGACAACTTTGTCAATAGCTCTCCTCTGAGGGTCTCTGGCCTCAAGGTCAATGCGAGTCTCAAGGAAAACAGGACCAAGGACATAGCGGACCTGTCAGGTGAGCAGAGCGTGGCTATGCTACCGCACATTGCTCTCAGCCTGAAAATACAGGCCTGCCCTGCAGGCCAGCTGCCCAGAAGTCAGCAAACAGGGATAAAAAGCATCTCAGCTCAGGTTTTCTTTTCCTTCCATGTCCAGTATTTGGGAACTCTGTACTGAAGAAGCTGCGTTGTAACAGTGGGTAGAAATTTAATTTGGAGTAGGGAGACCTTGGACCTGTCACAGGACCTTTCAGAACCTGGGGGATCCTGGATATCAAATGAAGACTGACAACAGCAACTTTGCCACTGCGTGGAACTGCAGGGTCCGATGTGGTGTGGGAAAGGGCTTTTTAGAGGAATGCAGGTATATATTGTGTTACTAGTATGAGGTGAGTTTGCTCACCAGCTTAACGCTGGGTTGGGGGCTAGAGCTGAATCCTGGGAATAATGCACTAGTGTTACTCTCTCAATTGTGATCTTCAAGAAGTTACTTCTTCCTTGCATTCAAATTAATTCTGGTTTGCCGAATTTAAAATTGCATTATTTAAAGCATATAAAGCTGATCTGGTAGGCTTTAGAATAAAAGCTCCCAGAGGGCAGGGGAACCTGGAATTGGTTGTGACAGAAAGCTCTTGTTTCAAGAAGAAATCTGTGCCCACAAGGTCTGGACTTGGGCAAGCACTTTAAACCCACAGCGTGCCCGCATCATCTCTGAGAATTCTGTGGCCCTCTCGGGGAGAGCTGAGGAGGCCAGGAAGTGGCTTCTGTCCCATCAGTCATTCTGGCGCCAGAAACCCAACAACAGTGGCTTCCTGGAGTGGAGTAGGGGGAGATGTCTGGTGGGGGGATAGGTACCGTGGCAGAGGGGGATGGGTGCTACTTTTCTCATCCCCCCTTTTTATCCTAGGGCTGCCAGAGGTGGTCCCTGGAATGGTGACCATAGTGTGTCTCGTGGGAGGAGAAGGATGAAAGAGATGGGGATTCTTGTAAATTTTTAATCTGAAAAATAAAGAAACTGTGAATTAGAATTAATGCAGGTATTAAATATTTAAACTTTCTGTACTCACTTTCATTTTTAACATATTCCTCCCTCAAAAGCCTCAATAACGTTTGTCAGATTTGTTCTCAAGATGTCCCTCTCTCTCCACCGCCCCCTAGCCCCAGCCCCCAAGTTAGACCACCGGTATTCATCATCCTGGTGGAAATTCTCATTTTATTTCTCCTACAGGAACCGTCTGATCTCTCTCTTTATATTTATGCTTTCTCTATATGGCAGTGTAAATAATTAATGCCATTATAAACACATCCTATGCAAAATATTTATTAGAAAAAATAACTCTTTAATTTGGCATGTCATTTAATTCCATTTTGTAATCATAGCACATGGGCTACAATTAATGCCAGAGCTAGGGAATCCAGTCTGTCTGCTAACACTTGCAGAGGGATGACAAAGTCTCCCAGACCAAAGCCCTCTTGGCCCCTTAGCCATTTGCTACTTGTGTGCTTTTGGTTGATGGAGGGAGGTGGTGTCCACTGTCCAGGGTGGGGCTCAGAGTGAGTCTGGAAATGAGACTGGAGACTCACTTCTCTCCAGCAGAATGGGAGGTGGGAGTATCCTAGGTCTTTTCAAGTGCATTTATAGCATGAATTCAAAAGGTTCCTGGGACACTTAAACGTAGGCCATTTTTACATGTTGCAGAGTTGGGGGTAAGGGGGACATGGTGGTGTTCCTTGGGGTTTGGGTGAATTTTCACATAGCATGGGCTTGAGGAATAGTAACAAATAGTTCCTAGAGATTGGGGTTCACGCATGCCTTCATTTAACAAATATTTATTGCATGCTTCATGTGCTAGGTATCGTTTTTGGTGCTAGAGATACACAGTAAACAAGACAGGCGATGGAGATGAGAATGTCAACAATTCCTGAAGGTTCTGCCATCGCCTCTGCTCATTCCTTGTCCCCGTGAAACAATCTTTCTGGCTATTGGAAGGAATCTGTCTGCCAGAGAAGATCCTCTCCCCGCTTTCAAAGACTCGTGGCTAGTATTTGAATAACTCAGGGTTCTTGGGTTTCTCAATTCCTGTGGGCTTATTTATCACTGCTTTGCAAATAAGACTATAGCTAGCACCAGCCGGCTCTCCCCGCGATCCTGAAAGCTAAACAAATGACCTTCACATTCTCTTCTTCTGGCCTCCAGTGTGGTTCTCCCTCCAGTCAGGCAAGTGGCTCTTTCCAGAGATAGCTGACCCTGCGGGGGCACCCTTCTGCATGCATGCTCTCAAGGGCCCAGAATTGGGGCTGAAACCTTGGGGATTTTAATTTCAGTGTTTATGTGGCATTTGATAGCCTTTTCTCCTATTGACTATCTTTTCTAATTGTCGCATGCCTGGCATTATTCAGTGTGTGTTGCCAAACTAAAAATCTCCTACACGCTTATGACCCAGACTCTCATGAATGGGTTCAAGGGGTAAGAGAGTAACGAGGGGACCAAAAAAATGCCTGGAAACATCTTTATTTTGTAGTTAGCCATTTGTCTACTCTCTATCTGGAAGGCCAGTGTGGTCTCCTAGCCTGTAATTCCACTGAGGAAAAAAATTAGAAGAAGAGCCACCCATCTCCTAGTCCACCTTCCCAGAAGAGCTCTTCTGATGCTCTCTGTATTTCATGTCTTCCAAAATAGAATGGCAGGAGGAAACATGGAGATCATAACCAGCCCGCCCTCCTCCCCACACGTGGGCCCCTGGCTGTGGGTCTATGACAGGACTGGGCTATATTGGGAGGGTGACATCTGACTTGAGAGGCCCTATGTGAGGGGTTCCCCAGGACTGTCAAGGGCTCTCACTTGTCTGGGATCAAAGAGGCGGAGTGCTTTTTGCCTTGGGGATGAAACAGAGGGTTCTACAGGGGTGAATCCTGGTGACTCAATTTCTGTGTTTTTTACAAGAAGCTGATGATCCTATTTAGGGATTTGAAGGAAGTTTGAATAACTTCATTTTTCTATGCCCTACCATTCTTTCCTCCCTATGGTAGTGGCCATGGAACTTCTACCCTCAGACTGTGTCCTACCCAGGCTCTATGATGTATCCTGGCTTTCTTTTGGGGGACAATCTTAACAGCCTCTGGGTTAGTTCTGCAAGTCCAACTTGTCCCTTTGCCCAACTTTTAGAAAATGAACTTTTGCCATTTTGTCCCGTCTAAGGGACTCATGATCTCTTTCTGGACTTTTCCAATGCTGAGTGCTGCCTAGATGTGTGTTCCATGTTCTTCTTCTTTGAACGGACCTTCTGTCATCATTTGCAGTGGGCTGGCTCCCCGGCCCCAACCTCCATCTCAGGTCAGAGCACACAGGTGGCCCAACTGTAGCCCCACTTCTGTTTTCACTCCTTCATTCCCTGTGTGCAGGCAGGCATTCCATCTCAGAGCACTCCGCTGAGCACCTGGTTGGCAGAGGCCACCCGGTCCCTGCCCCTGAGAAGGCTCTGGCTTCAGTTCCGCTTAGTCCTTCAATGTCTATCCTGTCATGAGAACAGCAGAGTTAAGGAACAGATAGCAGCAACTTGATGGCTTATTCAAGAAAAAAAATCCCGCAAGGCCTAAAAAGAAGCATCTCTTCCGTGGGCCCGCTCCAGTTCCTAGCCCAGAGCCTGTTCTCACTCCACTCTGCCCACAGAGCCCAGAAATGAGGTGACTCTGACAGGAGCCACGGAGGGACCTGCCTGTGGATGGGAAAGCCACTGCAGCCCACATCCTGGGACCAGCAACTCCCTCCGTCCTGTTAATAAAACCTGATCTTGTTTTACTGACGTGTCTTGCTGGGTGTGGCAGTGCCACCAGCCATCAGAACTACAGGGACAAGCCTGGAGAGCACAATAAGCCCATAGCCACTCGATGCCCTTGATTAAACTTGACACTTATCCAATAACCCAGGCCTCTTGCCGGCTCCCTAGAACATTCCAAACAATGTGGAGGCTTGGAGGGAGAGAGGGGGAACAAGTGCGGTCAGCGGTGGTACCGCTGGTTCTCAGAGAGCTCGGGCAAGAGAGACCAGCATGCTGGGTGTTTCTCCGCAAGTCTGTCTCAGTGTGACTGGTGGTGTGTCCTCGGTGACTGGCCCGCCGATGGAAGGTCTGAGTCTGGATGAGTAATTACTGACATGTACAGAGGCTGTCCCCACGTGCTGAGCACTGGCTCACATGTTCTCTCCTGGAGAGTTCACATCAGCCCTGATGTAGACTCCATTGCCCCGGTTTTACAGGGGAGGTGACAAGACAGAGAGTCTGAGTGACTTGCCGTGGTCATGTGACTAACATATGGGAAAGCCAGGACTTTCAGTCAGGATCCTCTGATGACCCACATTCTTCCCTTCCATACTGTACAGGATTCAGGCCTTGCTCTGTCCCGGACTTGGGGTGGGGACTGAAGAGAGAGGCCCTTCAGGATTTGATCTTGTCAAGTAAATGGGGCACAGGGACAAGTCTCCAGCTTCCTCCCGGAGAAGCAGCCTTCTTCTTTATGCCCTTCTTCCTTCTTTGTCACTCCCGTTTATCCCACGGGCTCAGCATTGGGCCCCAGTGTATCTGGAACAACGGTAGTTGTTCTTGGGTTCTTGAAGCAATTTGCCTGAGGTGACTTCTCCACCTGCCTGTGCTCCTTGCTTCTGGAGGGAGGCGAGGGAGACTAAAGCACCTCTGAGAGGCCCTCTCTCTGGTCTGGAAGTGCAAAAAGGAGGTCCTGTGAGGGGAGGCAGGGCCGAAAGCCCTACAAGTCATTAGGCCATCATTCAAGAGCCTGAGCAAACCAACCTGATGCATCAGTCATGGGTTTGAAAAAACTTGCAGCCTGTTTGCCTACAAGCATGGCCTGCTCCCTGGAAGCCCACGCTGAGAGGCCAGCGTCGTCAGGAGGGGAAGCAGCAGGCGGAGCTCGGCAGGAAGGCAGCTGATAAGATGAACAGATTCCCCAGGTGAGGCTCAGAGGTCACAATGCATATTTGCCTTTGCCCACGTTGCTTTCTACCACTTGAAATTCTCCTAAAAACCCAGAGGAGCAGCTGAAAATATCCCAGGTAATATGAAAATGAATAACAGCTCAGCAAACAGAGCCCAGCTTCTGAGCAAACAGCCAGGAAGGCAGGCAGCCCAGTCGAAATGAGAAAAGGAGAGAATTCTAAAGGAGGGGGGGCAAATAGGAGGAGGAGAAGGAAAGAGGGTGTGGGGGGCAGAGGGAAGCCAGTTCGGGGCCTCAGTCACCAGTTTTCTTGGTTCTCAGTTGCCCTCTGCCCTGGAGAACCTCCTCCCTAAGGGGTGAGGAAAAATGGTGCAAAGAAAATGTTTCTCAGCTTTGGCTGAGATGAAGAGACATTTTGGTGTAAAATGCCTCATAATCTGGGGTCTCATACCGTCTTTTTCTGTGTGGAAGGGAACTTGGGAATGAGGATTGGTGGGCACTGTGCCTTCCTGAGTTAGGGGGCCTGAGTTCCTAATCCAGCTGTCGCTGTGTGACCTTGTGGGCTTTTGTGGGCTACAGCTTCCTGATTAACAAAATGAGAAGGTCATTTCAGGGTGGGGGGAGTCTTTTCAATCCTAACATTCTATAGTTTTTTGGAGTTTGAGTTGTTTGTTTTTCTTCCGTAATCACAAAGACTTGAATAAGTGCTTAACTGCTTGTTGTGCTGTGTGGTTTAAGATGGTGTAGGTGTGGCTAACCCTCAGGGAACTTACCCTCTGAGACACACATGGGCCATGGACCGTTTTGTGAGCAGGAACCAGCAGAATAAGAACCTTCGTGGATATTCTGAGTAAGACTGCAAAGTGGCCGAGTGAGAAGCTGCTTCCTCCTGAGAGTGGTGACTGCGGCGTTATGCTGGCCCTGGGCCCGAGTGTGGAATCAGAAGACCTGATAGCTATGACGGTCCCCACTCAGTGACTGTCCAGAGCTATACCGGACACTTCGCATTTATTATCTTGCTTACCTGGATACTAACCCTTTGAGCTAAGTGGGACTATCATCCTCTCTTCGCAGAGGAAACTCGGAGAACTGAAGTTACTTTCCTGCGATCACACGATGCAGGCCTTACCCAGGTCTGAACGGGGCAGGGGTCCACACTCCTAACCACGGTGCCACAAGGCCTTCTGTGACCTGGGGGAGGGAGTGATTAACCCCAGAAGGGTGAAGGATGTTTACCAGTAGCAGACTAGGTCTCCTCACACCTGGGAAGGGTCCTGTCCCCTCACAAGAGCACGGGAGTCATGCCTTGGTGGGCCCTGTCACCTCCACGGCACTGGCCCCATGTGCTAGAGCTCCGCCAGTTCACCTAGGAGAGCTGTTTGTCCAACTGTAGGCTTTTTTCAATTATTATTAACCTTTTAATAAACTAGAAAACAAGCCATACAGCAGCCCTGGCCCCAAGAACACAGACAAGGCTGTGCCAACAACGGTGCAGTGGGGGCAAAAAGAGCAGACCGCCAGGAGGAAGACTGACCTGGGGCTGGGGGCCAGGCCCAGCCTAGGCTAGGCTCTGGGGGCTGTGGTCTCTGGCAATTCTCCCAGTTGCTGAGCTTCCTCCCTGATTATTCTAGGATCCTGGAAGTCTGTGATCACCTGACAGGGTCGTGAGAATAAACAGAAATTCTTGCTTTAGGTGGAGGGTTAAGCCAGGGTGCTAAGAAAATGGCCAACTGCAAGCTGCTGTGTGTCCCATGTGTTTTTATGCGGTGGTGAGGAGCCAGGCAGGGCTGCAGGTCTGGTCCTGGGGGCGGATGTAAGGGGGACCGCAGCGCCTGTCCTCACAGAGCTCACGTCTCATTTGTATTTCCTCACCACCTCCATGCTGGCTCTCAGAGTCGTCCCCACTGCCCCTCCTGTCTAGCCACAGATTGCTTCCTTCAGGCAGTCAGTCAAGGAACATTAAGTACCTACTGTGTGCAAGGCCTTGTTGCAAGTGCAAGGAATCGTGCTGGACAAGGCAGAGGCTCTGCTGTTAGGGGGTTCCGATTCTAAGTGGGGAGGGGGAGAGTGAAGAGACAGGGAAGCACGTATGGAGAGAAGAAAACGTTAGGTGCTGGTGAATTCTGTGAGGAAGTCAGAGTGGGTGCCGTGGGAGTGCGCCTCGGCTGGTGTTGGGGGAGGCTCTCCGACGTCGGGAGAGCTGAACCAAAACGTGGTGGATGAGAAGGTGGCAGCCACATATGGAGAAGAAGGAAGAACATCTCCACTGGAAGGAAAAGTAAAGGCAGAGTCACCAATGGGTCTGAGCCCAAACACCTGGAAATTAGCAGATGAGAGAGAGAGAGAAAGAGAGGGAGAGAGAGAAATGAGTTCGGAGAGGCAGGTAGGGGCATTCAAAGGGTCTTAGGAGGCCATGCACAGGCATTTGGATCTTACTCCACACGCAGCGGAGAGCCATCGGAAGGCTGTCAGTCGGGAGGGGAGTGGGGAGAGCTAGAGGAAAACCCCTCTGGCCGCTGTGTAGAGTCAGAGAGATGTGGTCTTGGCCATAGAGATAGAAGATAGGGGATGGTGGTTGGATTCAGGTGGCTCCACTCACAGGTACCCTGGGAGTTGGGCTAAAAGGCCTTCCGGATGAACGGGAAGTGGAAGGGAATGGGGAGGAATTAACACCAACTCACGAATTTTCAGCAAGTGAGTGGAGAGTATGCTTTTACTTAGATGGGGAAGGCTTGGTGGGAGGGGATGTGTGGATTTGAGGAGGGAAATTAAAAGTTCTGTTTTGAATATGCTACATCTTGGATGCCTTTTAGACACTGAAATAGAGATGTTGAGCAGACAGTTGAATACCACCAGTTGATCTGGGGGAAGGTGAAGCTGGAAATGTCAGGCCGAGACCTGAAGGTAAAGGAAAGTACTTAAAGCTACAAGACTAGGTAAGAGCCCACGGAGACAGAGTCACAGAAGGGAAGAGTGTTGAAGATGCTCTAGTATTTATAGGAAATGCCCACAAAGGAGACTGAGAAGGTGTGCCAGTGAGGTATGAGAAAAACCAGGTGAGTGAGGTGTCACAGAACCTGGAGAAGACAGCTTTTTGAGATGGAACAATTGGCAAACTGTGCTGAAGACAGAGGAAGATAGAGAATTGACCATTTTGGCAAGATAGAGTCATTAGTAACATCGGCAATGGGTCATTGGTGGAGCAGTGATTGGAGTGGGCTTTATTTGGTGAGGAGAAAGTCAAGGTGAGGAAGTGGAGGCAGTAAGTATAGACTCCTTGGAACAGATCTGCTGTAGAGGGGAGCTCAGAGAGAGACAGAAATTAGAGGAGGGAGTGGGGCCAAGGGAGCATTTATTTAAAGGAGGTGTGTTTGGATGTCAATGGAAACAACCCAGTAAAGAGGGAGAAAATGATAAGAAGAAAGACAAAAGCTGGGGGTGGGAAATGAGGGGTTGAGGGGGGACAATGGAGTTCAGAGTCCAGGGAAGTTGTTGACCTTGGGTAGGAGGCAGGACCCTTTTTCCATTGAAGTCAGAGTGGGGTAAGTGGAACATTTTGGTTCTGATGCAGATACAATAAAAGACTTGTTGATGGGAAGATGAGGTAGTTCTCATCTTCCAGAAATCTGTTTGCTTTATGAAATATATGGCAAGGTCATCAGCTGAGAATGGGCTAGGGAAGGGAGTGTTGGAGATTTGAGGAGAGAGAAGGAAGTGGGATAGTTTCCCCAGAGAATGGGAAATTGAATTTTCTAAGGAAGTGGAGTAGGTTTCTCTGACAGCATTGAGTGAGATTTGTGGTCATATCTGTAGTCTAGTCAGCAAATTTTTGTCATTTTTCTCAGCAATGTGCAGCTGCTCTGGTTCAGGCCACTGATAAATGGATAGGATACCAGGGCTGGAGTCCTGTTAGACTGGTACAGGGGAAGGAGAGCTTTCAGATGTTCAGGGTATTGACAAGGGAGTAGTTCAAGTGTTGGACCATGGAATCAGAGCTGGATAAGGAAGAAAGTGGACACACAGGGAGTAGTAGCAATGGATAACCCAAAAAAGTGACTTTTTAACGAAATGAAGGTCTTGATGAGGTTGGAGAATTGATGTTAGTGGGAGTGTCACAGTAAGCTAGCTCTAAAGAAGGTGGGGATGGTCAGAAAGTGGGACATTAGAAATCTGCATTTAGTAGGTAGTTCGGTAATTGGTATGACAGTCTAAGGAATGGCCATGTGATTAGAGCAAAAGCTCACTGGGCCTAGAAGATCAAGGAACTAAGAGGATGCTGAAGTCTCCAGTGATGATAACAGAAGTAGTAATAGTGGAAAATGAGTCAGAATAGAGATGCTGAAGTCATCCATGAATGTAGGGGAATGATCAGAAAGTTGGTAGAGAGAATTATATATGTAGAAGGGGTCAAGAGGTCTGATGATAAGCTCTTCAAATAAGCTTGGGTTTTCAAAGGTAGAAAGATTCAGTGTAGATGGGAAGCAAGGTATATACTCACCTCCCATTCTGAAGCACAATGGATGTTGAAGATAGACCTGCCTCTGTTGGAAAGGGCTTCTAAGGACACATGTCCTCAGGGGGAAGCTGGGTTTCACTTAAAGCAAGAAAGTGAAGGAGATAGTCCAAGAGGACCAAGATTTCCAGAGGACACAGTCAAAGGATGTGGGGAAGGAGGAGAAAGGGAGAGATGGGGGGAGGTGGGCACAGTAGCATGGAGTTGAACACCTACACAGTGATACATGATCAGGTAAGCTTAGGCTTCTGATGCAACTCAGGTAAATGGGAAACTGAGGCACGAGGCGATTAGTCCTGAACATCATAGCTGTCTAAGGTTGAGGACACAGCTGGACTTGGCTCATGATAGAGATGTTGGGGCTCCAGTTGAAGACCTGGAGAGAGGGGCTGACTCACTGGAGTTGGAACCATGTAGTGGCTAATCTAGCTCACTAATGTCGCTATTCATATATGGGAATGGGAGAGTAGAATCACATCACAAAAAGTATCAAAGGAGGAAAAGCATTTTATATATCCCCAATCATCTCTTTAACCTTTCAGATGAGGAAACTCTGGCCTGGAGAGGTCAAATACTTTGTTCAATGTCATCAAGCTAGTAAGCGGGATTAGAACTTACCTGGGATAGAGGTATGCATATAATTTGTCTGTGCTACTTGTCGAAGGCTGAGGCAGAAGCAGGATCATCCTGGCTACATCTGGGACAGCATTTTTGTCTTGCTGAGCTATTCCTGTCTTGGGTCGCCATGTTTTTTCCAAACAGGAACATGTACCTGCTGACAGGACCACTGGAAACCAAAGAGCTTGGACTGGTGACTCTATCCTTGTCACCATCTGTGGCATCTTGGTCAGTTGTCCTAGTTTATCCTACTTTAGGATCACCCTCTGTGGTGGTATGTGGCCAGAAGTAGTTGTAGCCTCGTGAGCTGCGGTGCACAAGACTGTACCCAAACCTCTCAGGACTGGGCTGTGGTATGTTCTAGAGCAGGCTCCTGTCTGACCAAATGAATGACACATTTACTGGGTGTCCACCCTGTGCCCAGCCACTGCTTCCATGAAGCTCAGAGTCTACTTGAGGAGACCACACTTGCACACGGGGGCTTATAGGCTCAGTGCTAAAAAACAACTGAGAGGTCTTTGAATTCAGTTGCCTCACATTTCAGATGAGGAAATGCCATGGGAACAACAGAACAAAGACTCTACCCAGGCCTCTTAATGTTTGGTCCAAAGCTATGTCACCAATGCGGGCTACGTCTTTATTCAACTTGCAATGTCGGCCCTGTGGCCTAGCATCTGGGGGGCTACCCGGAAGGCCCTGCCCTCTCTTTTCTGTGGTGCACCCTCAGAGCCTTATTCCCCTCCCCCTAAGCCACAGACAGGTACCGAATGGATCATGGTGCCTGGAGGTCCTTTCTCCCTCAGGATAGGATGCCAGTGAACGTGCCCGGATGAGCTGGCTCCTGCCTTTCAGCCCCTCTCTCCTTTTAGCCTGTGCAAGTGTTAAATACGGCATCAAATTAAGCAAAATTAAATACATTTCCATGCAGCATTTTTCTCTTGACTGAATCAAACAATGCGGTTGCCATAGGAACAGCCTTTTCTGAAAAGGTCACCTGCAAGAAACTGTGTTTTAGGTACAACTCAAGGAGATTATGAGGGATTAACTCATTTTATACATATATGTTAAATATATATAGTTTTTCTTTAAAGGGGCTGTTATGAAGGAATAATATCCAACTGAGCTGGAAGATACCCACAGAAAAAATTTTAAGTCCCTGATAAAGGTTTTTTTTTTCTTTCCTTTTTTTTTTTAACCAGCATGCAGTGGGGGTGATATATCTGAAATGGCGACTCTGTGTTTTTACTTGGCTTTAATTAAACCTCAGTCGGGGCTGAGAAATGTGGTGAAGCGAGATAATTGCACTATTCCCAGTACAGTTTTTAAACTCCGGCTTTGATATGCACCTCGTGACAGCCTCAACCTGCACCCAGGCTCCTGGGGCTGCTTGAAGCTCAGCTTATAACCACCCCTCTTAACCTGCAGGCATCTGGGGAACCGCACTCCAGATCTGGAATGGGAAATTGGGGCTGGGGGAGGAGGGGCCCAGGCCATCTGTACAGAGGCAGGGAGAGGCCGTGTTTCCCCTGAAAAGTTCCTCTCTGGCATTCTGGAGTTCTCTGTCAGACTTCAGTGTCCCACATGTCAGGGGAAGACAAGTATGAGCCAGCCCAACTCAGAAAAAGAACAGAATGGGTCTTCTCCAGCTTTTCCCCATAATTTAGAGAGTAGTGGAACTATCCTGAGGAGATCCTAAATGTATGTGAGTTAGAACGGGTTGTCTGGTAGAGTCCTTCCCAGGTCCCAGGCAGTATAAGGGGCAGTCCGTGTTTCTCCTCAGTGCCCTTCCTAAAGGGCCTGGGTGAGGTTCTCCCAAGGTTGAGACTCCGTATCTCACACACTCACACAGCCCCACATCACCCCTCTGGGCTCCATATTTCCCCCCAAGTCCACTCGAGACGAGACAGACATGGCAAGGTTCTGGCTGTCCCCAGGGTCAGGGAGATGGACATTCTCAGCTAAATTGTGCAAGGATTATGCCTGGCGCCTTCCCTCCTACCCACTGAGTCTTGCTTACTTTCCAGGAAGACAGAGGATGAGTCGTCTGTCTTAGGCCACTGAGGATCTGAGTAACTGCACTGGCTTCCTTGTCACTTCCTTGTTGCTAGATAATTCAGAATTAGCTGGGGCCAGGTCTCCCCTCAGGGCCTGAAAGAGTTGGTTGGCCAGAACCAGCTTAGAAATACCGCAGAAAGAAAGGGATTGAAAGAGTGGGGTATATACATGATAGGTACATGATAGGGTCAAATAGGATCCTAGCACTGTATAGAATAGGACCAATTTACACAAATCCCCTTGGAACTGTTCCTTCAAAGCCTTCTCCGTTGACTTGCTGACTTGCCATCACACAGAACTTCTTTCCCTGCCTATATCAGCCTACTGTGCCTAAGATTTTCTTGTATTTGTCCCCAGATCCCCAGAGTCCAGTCCCTTCTTCTAATTTACCCCAGTGCCAGACACAGTAGGCTTGAGTAGTAAGAGTGAGAACTTGCAAAAATAGGCAGATTGGGGTTTTAATTCCTACTGGCAACTTACCAGTCTAAAGTCTCTCTTTTCTCATCTGTCAAATGGGGGAAGTAATAGCCACTGTCTTAAATAATAGGTCCTTATGGGGCTGTTGTACAGATTAAATGAGGTGGCCTGAGGGACAGTGTCCAGATAACGTAGGTGCTCAATGGATATTTGTTGAATGTTTCAGGAACATGACTTTTGTACAAAACAAACCATGTGTTTCCTTGCCTATAAAATCCGACTTACCAGCCTAGGGACTACTGCAGAGATTAAAGAAGGAACAGCAATTTCTCACTCTAATCCCCTAATACAATCGTTGTCGGTTTTCTTGAACTCTTAAGAAAAGCAAATCTACAGTTACCCAGGGAAGAAGTTTATTTTTAGAGCAATTCATCTCTCTGAACTCACCTGCACCCTTAAGACAAGATTCCTGTGCCTGGTCAACCTGGAAAGACCCAGAAAAAGACCACTGCCCTGAGTAGAGAGGGCTGGCTTTTGGGTTACCCAAATCCACCTCATTTCCCCCAGTTTAGGGCAAGGAGGAGCTGTTAAGCCAGGAAATGTTAGGGCATGGGCTTTAGTGTCAGAACAAACTGGGTTTGAAACCTGCCTCTACCAATCTTGAAGCTGTGTGTGACCTTGAACTAGTTACTTCTCTCCCAGAACCTCAGTTCCTTGTCTGTTTATCTCACAGTGTTGTGGCTAGGTTTAAGTGAGATAGTACGCATAAACGCTTACGACAGTGGCCGACACACAGAAGACTCTTAACACGTGGCATCCAGTGATTTATCTGTACAAGTGTAGGGTGAGCATCGGAAACCCCTCGAGGGCTTGTTAAAGCACACGTTGCCAGGCCTACCCCCAGAGTCTCTGATTTAGTAGGTCTGAGATGGGGCCGGAGGATTTCCATTTCTGACGAGTTCCCAGATAATGCTGCTAGTACAGAGACCACACTTGGAAAAACACTGGTCTATACAATCCCAAAGTGAGGTAAATATGTGACCATAATCCATTAAATTTGCCCCTTAATGAGTATCCAACTTAGTTTACAAAGGCTTCCAAGTGGGTTTAGAGGACAAAATTGTCTAGACTGGTGCTCTCCAGTAAAACTTTCTGCAGTGATGGAAATGTTTGTATCTGTACTGTCCATTTTGGTAGCCACCAGCCACATGAACACAGGAACAGCATTTTACATTTAGACTTAGATAACTACTTGTGGCTAATGGCGGCCCTATTGAATAGTGCAAGCTAGATTCTCATAGATCTAACTTAGTGAAGTCATGTCTGTCAACCAGGAAAATATATGGGGAAGAGGATGACACCTCAAGAACACTACAGTCACTTGCTCCTTCAGTGAGTTCCTTCTACCTAAGGACCTTCTCTGGAGACTTTAGGAGTCAAGAAATGAAGCCTCCCCCTTCCCTCAGATACCTTAAATATCTAGGTATACTGCTCTCTGAAGGACGTAGGAACCATTGAAATATATGAAGTGTAGGGTTTGAACATCCAAGTGGGATAAATATGATGGACCTCTTAGGGACAATGGAGAAGAGCGATGTGCTGAGCCATGACCTGTATGTTTCAGGGATAGAAAACTAAAGGTATTTTCCGGAAGGAAGTAGGGATCAGAAGGCAGTATGATTTGTTCATGGTTAGAAGACAGAGAAACAGAAGGGTCTATCTAAAAGGCAAACATTCTGTGACCCAGGTCTCGACAGCTAGGAGCAGCGTGAAAGATCAGGACTTGCTCATGGTGGTGGAGAGTGGGAAAGGAGAGGATGATGTTTGCGGCTAGAATGGAGAGTTACTGATTTGAGCCAGTTCTGTGAGTGGGAAAGCAAAAACATGTTACTATTCAAAAGTCACCCTGACGATGTTTGCCCTAAAATCTCTCACCTCACGCTGTGTCGACTATGCTCAGGAAGGCACTATAACATGGCATTAAGATCAGTTCTGAGAGTTTCAAGGATCTGATTCAGAACTAGTTCTGCCACCTACAAGCCATAGGCAAATTGCGTAACTCATCTCAGCCTTGGTCTTCCCGTCTGTAAGGGAGAATGGCAAAGGCACACACCTATAGGGCTGTTTTGAGAACTGAACGAGATCGTGTATATCAGGCACTTCATAGGATGCCTGGCACAGGGCAGGGGCTTTTGAGATAGCAGCTTTTATTATGTTTACATGCACCACTGACTTTGCTTCTAGTCTCAGCACTGCATTGCCCGTGGGCTGTCCCATCAGGGCAAGACGCGGGTCAGACTCTGAGAGCCCTTCCCTGAGTGCATTGCTAGGGGAGAGGGTGTCTTATCCTGGACCTCTTCCCTGGGTAGAGGTGACCTCTCCGCCTGCAGCCCCCCAGGGGTGAGTCTTTACAACAACAATCATGATGGATTGTGGTGTGTGTTAACGCCAAGACACAAGAAATAGCATCACCAGCAAACCAACTTAAGCCTGGCCTGATTTAGTACAGAGAAAATGACAGCTGCTGTGCTCGGCTGGCTTCCACCCAGCAGAAGGCTATTTTTTGCAAATAAAATGGTAAGTTGCTAATCAGAAAGATAAATTAAGAAGCATTAAGATAATGATGGTCTAATCACCGTCCACACAGAGAATTGCTAGAGTGAGTATCCAGGCTACCGAGTGCTTGAGCACATTTGGTGATTATTTGTATTATGAAGGGAATGATGGATTCCAGGCCTGGAATCAATCTAGCTCAGGAAACCCGCAAGACCAGCTTCCTCGGGGAGAGGACACCGGGGACTTCAGGAGGTCATCTGATCCTCTTTTCGCCCCCACCCCCAGATCTGAGCAGCCTCTTCCAAACCATTCTTCATTGACTGCCCTTTCACTGCTGAGGTCTTTCAGCTTCTGCGAGGGCATTCCTTGGTCCAGTTTTTGGGTACCCAGTATGCTTCTGCTTGGGACTGACAGTATGGGAGGCTTTACTCCAGTCTGAGTGCACTGGAAGGATCCACGGCTGGGAGTGAGCTGGCCACAGGACAGAGAATAGAATCTGGGCTCCTCCTGCTTTCCCTGGGCCATTAGGCAGAAATGTCCCGTAGCATACTAGAGTCTGGAGCGATTAAGACCACAGAGACTGTTGCTCCCCTTTTCTTCAGTTGGGGACCCCAAGTCCTAGGGATGGTGATTTGCTCAGTATCTCAGAGGTGGAACCAAAGCTAAGACTCAGGCTGGTACTCCTCTGCAGCCAGCCTGCCTTGAAAAGGAGGAAAAGGACGAGAAGGAACTTTTAGAAAACCTATCCCAGATTGCCAGTTCTGTCCCGATGCCTCACTGGGGGTAAGGACATGGGCTGGTGTTGAGAAATCAAACTATATAAATAAAGAAGGCCCAGGGGCGCCTGGGTGGCTCAGCGGGTTAAAGCCTCTGCCTTCGGCTCGGGTCATGATCCCAGGGTCGTGGGATCGAGCCCCGCATCGGGCTCTCTGCTCTGCGGACAGCCTGCTTCCTCCTCTCTCTCTCTCTGCCTCTCTGCCTACTTGTGATCTCTGTCTATCAAATAAATAAATAAATAAATAAATAAATAAATAAATAAGGCCCAGTTCATAGTCCTGACAGCTGGGTTGAGGAGTTCAGGTGTGATCTAGGGCTATGAGTCATTTAGCTTCTCCTAAGCTTCAGTGTAGCCTCTCCGGGATCCTCATCCATAAAGTGGGGATAATAAATGACCTAACTTCTAGGTTCGCCATGAGGCTTACATGAAAGGCTGCATTTCAAATGCTGGGCTTGACGTCATTATCATTATATTACCGTGAGTGAATGTAGCAGAAGCATGCCGAGCGGCCCTGAGTTTCTAGACAGTGCTGTGCTGGGACCAGCTTGTCCCAGTTTGCAAAAGCTGTTGGTTGCATTTTCAGGAATTTTTCAAGCCACTGGTTAAACATGGCCATGATTAAAATTAAATTATGTAAACTTAAGTTTAATAAATTCTATTTTAAGGCAAAAGTGTGGGGAGTCCTTGTTGAATGGGTGCAGAGTTATGGTTAGGGATAATAAAAAAATTCTGGAAATTAACAGTGGTTTGTACAACAGTGTGAATGTACTTAACACCAGTGATGGTACACTGAGAAGTTGTTTTTTTTTTAATTGGGGTAAAATGGACATATAGCGCTATATTAGTCCCCAGGGTACAACGTAACAATTTGATATTTGTATATAGTGCAAAAAGACCACTACAGTAAGTCTAGTTAACATTCATCACTATGCAGAGTTACAGATTTTTTTCTTGTTATGAGACTTTTTTTTTGAATTTTAACATATATATTTTTTTCTTTAAGCTTTTTTATTTAAACATATAATGTAACCCCACCACCCTCTCCCAACCCCTCTTCCCCCCCACCCCCCTCAGTTTGTTTTATGATATTAAGAGTCTCTTTTGGTTTGTCTCCCTCCCGATCCCATCTTGTTTCATTTTTTCTTTTCCTACCACCTTAACCCCCTCCCCCATTGCATCTCCACTTCCTCATATCAGGGAGATCATGTGATAGTTGTCTTTCTCCAATTGACTTATTTCGCTAAGCATAACACGCTCTAGTTCCATCCATGTCGTCGCAAATGGTAAGATTTCATTTCTTTTGATGGCTGCATAGTATTCCATTGTGTATATATACCACATCTTCTTTATCCATTCATCTGTTGATGGACATCTAGGTTCTTTCCATAACTTGGCTATTGTGGACATTGCTGCTATAAACATTCGGGTACACGTGCCCCTTCGGATCACTACATTTGTATCTTTAGGGTAAATACCCAGTAGTGCAATTGCTGGGTCATAAGGTAGCTCTATTTTCAATTTTTTGAGGAACCTCCATGCTGTTTTCCAGAGTGGTTGCACCAGCTTGCATTCCCACCAACAGTGTAGGAGCGTTCCCCTTTCTCCACATCCTCGCCAGTATTGTTGAGAACTTTTAAGATTTACTCTCTGAGCGACTTTCAAATATGCAGTATTATGAACTGGGGCCACCATGCTGACCATCATAGTCTACAAAAGTGTTTAAAGGTGTCAGTTTTATTGGATATATTTCACTAAGGTTAAAACAAAAACAATGATAAGAAATACTAAAAACGCATGAGTTCCTAAGCATTTCACTCCATTTTACTATTACCGCTCTCCTTGAGGTTGCTCGTGCCTGTCACGGCTGGGTGGGAGATGGACTATGTAATGGCGGCTCTCTTCCCTCACTGTAGCTTGGACTTGGCCATGATGGGCGCTGTAGTCCAGAGAGCAAACTGTGAAATATTCACCCACACACCACTGGTCTCAGGTGTGCCACGAATGAGCGACAGGGCACGGTGAAGTTCTTGTGAGGATTAATGAGGGACCATAAGACAAGCCCCCAGCCCAGAGCTGACCATGTAGGACACACTCATTTATGGATGTAACTGGGGAGACGTGGAAAGAACAAAGGAGTGGTGAAGGACAAAACTGGGGACAGGGCAGCCATGGCTACAAGTGGGTTAAAAATGAAGAAGCAGTACCTAAAAGAAATTTCCGTGCTTCATAAGTTTGGGTTCCTGAAAATGTGCTTGTCGTTTGAGTTTTTAAAAATCAAGTCATATCCTAAAGGTGTTAGGAATCTGTTACTGACAAGTCCCATGGTAAATAATTTTGCACTGGAAGGAATCCTTTTGAAACATAAATAATTTCTTCCCCTAAACTGAAATTTTGTGTAAAATGGATTTTTACTCAATTTCTTCAAAGTAAGGTTAACCAGACTTCATGGAAGTATTGTGTCGGTCAAATGGACTGGTGGGGGGCACCTGGGTGGCTCAGTGGGTTAAAGCCTCTGCCTTCGACTCAGGTCATGATCCCAGGGTCCTGGGATCGAGCCCCGCATCGGGCTCTCTGCTTGGCAGGGAGCCTGCTTCCCCCTCTCTCTGTCTCTGCCTGCCTCTCTGCCTGCTTGTGATCTCTGTCTGTTAAATAAATAAAATCTTAAAAAAAAAAATGGACTGGTGGACACTGACCCACTGTGCCACCCCTTGCTACCCGCTGGGGTTCTAGGAGCCCCTCCTCCCCACTGCCCATGACCTGCCCCTAGCCGCTGGGGCTGCCTGGTGGAGTGCTGGGCCTCCCAGCTGCGTACCTGCTGGCCTCTGGCTGAGCACTGGCCAGGGAAGCGTTTGCAGTATGCTCTCCTTCCAACCTCCCCAACCCCCCACCCCTGCACACACGGCTTATGAATCTAACCCCGGGTTCCCCTCTGGGAGGGACATCTGCAGGCGTGGCCCTTGGCCTTTTCCCAATCCAGGGGCTGGCGTTGCTATTTGGCCAGAGTCTCCCATGCTGATTTGGCCACAATGTGCAGGGAACACTAGCACATGTTGTAAGCATCAGACAAAGTGCAGCCTATAGGTTCTTGTCCTTTTCTGAGAAGGAGGGCGTTACCGATGCTTTCATCCAAGCATGTGCTGTGCCTGGGTCCTCTCCTCCAGCTCACTCGAGCAAGCAGCGCTGAGTTCCCTGCTGCCTGAGAACTTGCCAGATGGGGAGACCTCTCTGTCTCTGACCTTTCTCTCCCTCCAACTTTCACTATCAAGAATCTTACCACGTTCGTCCTCACCAGCACCCTATGAGGCACATATTTTATTACCCCATGTTGTAGCTGAGAAAATGGAGGCACAACAGTCTCGTTAGCTTGCCCGAGGTCTTCCAACTGGTAAGTGGGGGTGCCAGGCCGCCGCTCCAGGGTGTCTGACCCCTGAGCCCAGGCCGAACCAGAACACCATGCCATCTAGGGAGCAGCCAGTGAAAGCAGGAGAAGCAGCATCCTTCGGGAAGAGTTCAGATGGAGACTCAGCCCAGGCACTCTCCATCTGGGCTACCCCCCCTACCCCCACTCCACCAACCCTGCTTAGCCACTCTGGGACTGGTGGGTGGCTCACAGCGCAGCAGAACGGTGGCTCCCCCTCCCCCCACACAGAGCTGTCACGCCTGCAGCCTGGGGAAGGATGTGTTAGCAGCCAAATGCTCTGAGGTCCTTATGGAAACAGAGCCTGACTCTCCACCCATGTTGGCGGGCGGAAGGGTCCTCGGGGCCCCACCAGATGGGGTAGTCACTCCCTCTCCGCACTCTCTCCAAAGCCTAGGAATCTCCAGGCAGACAGCAACATGTGGCTGTGGGCTAGTTCCCGGATGGGTGGGTGGGGGGCGAAAGGAGCTGGAAATTCCTGAAGACTCAGTCTTCTGGGGGAACAAATGAATCTTCTTCCTCCCGGGTCTCCTCAGCTGCTGCTGAGCTACAGAATTTATCGAAGCCCTTCACGCTTTGTGACAGACCGCTAATGAAAGAGAGGCCAAGCTTCTGCGTCTTCCGTCTTTGGTTTCCAATTTGCCCAGGATTCTACCCCCAAGAGGGGGCAAGTGACTTGGAAGCCAGGAGGGCCCCACAGAGCCCTGCAGCCTGTCAGCAGGGCTTGGCTTGAAAGGCCCCTGCTGAGGGCCACCCAGGGGGCTGCTCCCAGCTCCAAGGACCTGCCAGGGATATGAAACATGCTCTGGGATTAATGGGAACCAGATGGGCAGGACAACCCCTCCACCTGGCCTCCACCAGAGAAATGCTCAGATTTCTGGCATTGGGGTGAAGCTTTTCTTAGGATTTCTCTAATACTGTGGGGTTTTTTGTTTTGTTTTGTTTTGTTTTTTTCACTCCAGGCAGAATGCCTGGCAACAGAAGCCAGGAGACCTAGTGCTTTCTATCTAAATGTAAAGATGAGAGAGCAAGGTTTGTGGGCGGGGGGATGCTTAAGGTCACCCAGTACAGTGATCTCAACCCAGGCTGCTCATTAGAATCACTGGGGGGCTTTTTAAAACTAACTGGGCCTGAGCCCTTCCCCAGACCACTACATAAAAACCTCTCAGGAAGGAATCCAGGTGTTGTTTTCTTTTAAAAGCTGCCCAGATGTTCTAATGTGCTGCCCAGGCTGGGAGCCATGGAACTCCTCCTTTAGAGAGGAAGAAAGTGGGGCCCGTTTGAAGAAGTGACAAGCACAGAGTTGGGACAGGTTTGTCAGCCTCAGACCTCCAATGCCCTGCTGAGAGTTTGTTTTGCTAGGCCTCTTCTGTGTCCCCATGACCCATCATCCCCCAGAGTTTCTGTTGAGAATTGCAGCAGCCTTTTTTCCCCCTCCTGCTTTGCGTATTTCTGGCCCTTCCGTCCTCCAAACCACACATAAGTGCATCAACAGTAGGAAGCTCTTTCTGACCAGGCTCGCCCTCTGACTTGTCACAACACGGACCATACAGAGCCTGGCTACTCCAAGTGTGGTCTGAGGACCAGCAGCAGCAGCAGCAGCAGCATCTGGGAGATAGTTAGAAATGCCTCAGCATATCTCAGCTCCTGACGCAGACTTACCAAATCGAAATTTGAGCAAGATCCCCAGACTAAATATTCATAAGCACACCAAAGGTGGGGAAGCGCTGATGTTGGCTGTTTAACACACACTCTCTATCAGATGCCTCCGTGGAGATTTTGTCTCAACGATAACATTGCCTTCTTCTTGAGAAGGGGAACAATGTATTACATCTTACAAAGAGCACATAACAACAGAGCACAAGGCTAGGTAAGCAATAGGTGGTAAGAATGCGACTTTGTCCTCCAGCATCCTTTTCCCCAAAATGGGCATGACAGTGTCTGCTCCATAGCCCTTCGGGGGTCACCTCGAATTCGGGGCACCTCATTTTGAATGAGGATCTAGTGAGATAATGGATGTGAATGTACTTTGCTACCCCCAGTCCCACTGATGAGGCCAGTTTCTTATTCTTTCCGTTCCCATTTTCTGGATGAGCAAACTGAGATTTATTTCACTTTCAGCCCCATGCTTTCAGGGTCTGGGTCAGATTTAAGCAGAAATAGTAGCCAGAGGCTCTGTGGAGAAGGGGGTGCTCCTAAAGGAAGAGAACAAATGTTACCCAGGCCAGAGCATGGCGTTAGTCCGAGCTGGTCCTAACAGAAGAGGAGATGATGGTGGGATAGAAGACTGGAACCTTAAATCACTTTTCACAAAAAATGGCTGCTCACCACTAGCATGTCACCCGGTGCTCATTAAGTGTGTACGCACCTTCACCGGAGGCCTGAGCCGTCTGGATGCTTTATCCTTTGCCCAATAACCGTTAATCAGCCCATAGCAGAAGCACAAGCCCTGTGAGGGCTGGGTCTTGCCTGGCAACCACAATCTGTTCCTATATCATCTAAAAAATAAAATGGATAGGATGTTGTGTTTCTTCTCCACCCCCAGCATGAAAGAGTGAGGGATCAGAGCTCTCTCCCAACTCCCACCCCCGCCCCTTGATGAAAAATTAACCAGCTGCACAGAATGAATGAATCCCTAAAGGGGAATGCAGTCTCTGATGTGAGCTGGGCTGGGTTTGGGAGCTCCAAAAATCCTCCTGGTCGTTAATTCTCCAGCCCCTGGATCCTTGGAGCAGCCTCGGACAGGTGTGTGCAGCATGCTAATTGGCCACTCCTCCCGCAGCCAGCTGTGCCCAGCAACTGGTGGAGCTGAGAAGGCCCCGGACGGGGTTTGGATGTGATGTGAGTCCCTGAGTGCTTTTGGGGAAACTGGAGTGGCTTGAAGCACACTCCTGGTTTCCCTGGGTCTCCATTTACTCTACTGTGGCCTTCCTGATGACAGGGGCAGAGTCTTCATTTGTATCTGAACCCCAGTACCTAGTAGGACTGGACACGTAGCAGTGACTGTGATGAATGAAGGACTACGTGGGTAAGGGAGTGTGTGAGTGAGCAGGGGTTTGACCATGAGCCAAGAGTCTACTCCACAAGCCCACTCAGCCCCTGGGATCCCATTCAGCCATTCACTCATTCATTCACTGGGTCAATAAACATTGATTAAGCAGCAGTTATTTATAAAGAGCACAGAGTTCGTGCACTCAATTACTTTCATTCATTCGTTCGACAAACACTAGGTACCATCCTTGTCCTAGGGAGACACACGTAGCATGCTCATTTTCTGCTCTCTAGATGCTAACCTTACAGTGGGGAAAGCAGATGGAAAGCTAAAAACAGCAAGTGTGTGACAACAGCCTTGACAGTGAATTCCTGAGGGAGCCCAGAGGAGGGCGCCCACCTCCACTGAGGGGATAGGGGGTTTCTGCGGGGCCTGGGAGGGAGTGGTGACACCTGAGCAGAGCTGGGAAGGGGTGGACAGGAGTGAACCAGGCGAGGTTGGTTGGTGGGAGAAAGGAAATTCTGGCAGAGGGAGCCAAGGCCAACACCAGTATCACCACCGCCGTAGAGCTGCAGCACTGAGGGCAAATTTTCTCACTCCACCCTGGGCAGCTCCATTTTGTCCAGGTGCTGGGAGGACGGTACAGCAGAAAAAATAAGGGACGGGAGACTTAGGTTAGGTGTCATCAGATCTCTGGGCCTCACTGTCTCAAATATAAAATAGGAGGCAGGTGGGGGACCCTAGGATTCCCTGCCTCGCATAGTAGGAGCTTACAGTGAGCTCTCTTCCAAGCCCTGGCTGGGCACACTGGGGAGCGACTTGCCTGGCGAGGATAGGCCGGCTGGACCCTACTCTGATGGTCCTCAGCTCTGGACTCTTTCTTCCTCATTCCGCCACAGGCCAGGGTAGCCATGCCGAGTATGGCAGGTGGTCTCCCAGGACCAAGGTATCCAGAGCCCCATCTGCTGGAGTAGGGACTGAGTCATCCTTCCAAGTCTTGGGCTAGCCACTGCGGAAAACAGTAGGGCCATTCCTCAAAAAGCTGAACACAGACTTTCCACACAGCCTAGCAATTCCACTCCTAGATATACACCCCAATGAATAGAATACAGAGAATACAAAACATATTTGTATAATATGTACATAATCACAGAAACATTATTCACAATAGCCAAAAGGTGGAAACAAGCTGTGTCCATTGGCGGATGAATGAATAAACAAGAGGTGGTGTGCCCATAGGCTCTAGTGCCCTCCTACAACATGGATGAACCTGGAAAGCAGGATACTAAGTGAATAAAAGCTAAACACAAAAGACCAGATATTATGTAATTCCACTTATATGAAATAGCTAGAATAGGCAAGTTCATAAAGACAGAAAAGAGATCGGAGGTTACCAGGGGTGGGAGGATAGCAGGGATGGGGAGTTACTGCTTAAAGGATACAGAGTTTCCATGTGCAGTGATGGAAAACTCTTGGAAACAGTGGTGATGATTGTACAAAATTATGAATACAATTAACGTCACTGAATTGTACACTTAAAAGTGGTTAAAAGGGCCTATTTTACATTACATATGTGACCACAATTTTATAAAAAAGAATCCTAGGCTAGCTTTTGTGGAAGACCAAGCAATCAATACTTGATCCGATAGACCCTCCCATCCACCTCCCACAGGCTTTTCTCCCCCCACCCCACCCCCGGGATTTCTCCCAGCATTGAGTTCTGCCAGGCTAGCGTGTTTCATTTTTGTTTTTATTTCCTGCATCTGCATCTGCTACCACCAGAATCTATTATTGCTCTCTGGGGCTCGTGCCCCTGACAGCGAGTATTTGTACATGTAAATCAGAGAGCCTGGGACAAAGCTTTAATGACAGTCTCTTTGGTGGTGGCGGTGGCAGCCACGGGAGATGAGTGCATGCCAGCCCCTGCTAGTTTCTCTTTGGTGCATGCTCGGGGGTGGGGTGGGGTTAAGGGGCTGACCCCTGCCCGTTCAGTTTTAAGAAACTCCTTCTGATAGTAATGTTGATTCTAGGGGCACTGCTGCTGAGTCCTCTGCAAGCAGGCTCCATGTTTGAATCCCCAGCTCCTACTGCAAGGCAGGGCACGTAGTGGGCACT
This sequence comes from Taxidea taxus jeffersonii, assembly GCA_003697995.1. Taxonomy (NCBI): domain Eukaryota; kingdom Metazoa; phylum Chordata; class Mammalia; order Carnivora; family Mustelidae; genus Taxidea; species Taxidea taxus. Next base: position 76,833 of record RCUC01106862.1, read on the forward strand.
CCCTTCAGAACTGTCGGAACTCAGTAGCTCTTGTTCTTGAGGTCAGCAACAGCAACCCCTTCCTTTCTCCCATCCCTTTACTGTCAGTAATGTTGAGGTCGTTGAGGTCCTGGAGAGCAGGCTGGGCTTCTCTCAGACTTAAAGACCAAGTCACACTATCCTTGACAATTGCTTATCTTGGAAAAGAAGAAATACGTCAGTTCAAGACTGGGGACGTTACCCACACTTGATGTGCATGTGAAATGTGGAAGGGGAGGAAGAGGTCCAGTGGGAACAAGAACCCAGGGTGGGGACAGACTGTGGGTGTTACTGGGCTCGTTTGGGGAGTGGGGGCAGTCACTATGGACCATGTAGGCTTATTTTCAGGCCAACACCAAAGGGAAAAAGCCAAGATAGAGACCCACACTGTGTGCATGGTGCCATTTATGTCAGAAGTATATCTGTCTGGGAGGCAGGCACACCACTCTAACAGCAACTGCCCCTGGGAGTAGAGCAGAGGAATGGGGGGTTCAGGCTTAGAAGTGGGAGAAATAGCTTTTCCTATCTATATCATCCTGTGCTGCTTCAATTCCTTACCTTCTTGGCCATATGCTTTTAATTGCCTAATCACAAAAACAAATTTTAATTTTTTTTAGGCCAACACCATGTGTTGGAAGTGAGCAGGTGTCTGACTAATGGGGCAAGTGAGGGAAATGTAGCTCCCTCTCCCTTTGCTTTCTGTCAGTGAGTGTCTTCAGGGGGAGGTTGGAGGTACGGAGAGGGGCTCTGTCCCGAGGGAGCTCGCTCAAGTGTTGAGGCGTTACTTGAATTTCTTTCTCCGGAAGAGATCTTCCTTCTTCAGTAGTTCATTTCCTTGTTCTTTGTCTGGTCTCTTGGACAAACACCTCTGTGGTCTTAGATCTGAAAGATCCCCCCTCTTACTCTCAGCTCTTTGTCTTTTGCAGATCTTTTCAAACTTTGGAAAGAATCAGTCTTCATTAGTGAACAGTCTCGGGGAAGTTAGTTTAGTTATAACACACACACACACACACACACACACACACA